>CM062394.1:10514458-10739458 GCA_031304145.1 Cardiospermum halicacabum | reverse complement strand
ATTTCTCCTAGGATAGGCCCAAACGTTACATCTTTCTGTGTTACGGCAAATCTCCTGCTTCCTAATCGACACCATGTGTTTTTAAAACTGGACTAGCGGGTTGGATCGGTTAAACTGGGAATCCAATATCCAGCCGGTTTAGTGTTAAATTTTTTTTAAAAAATATCGGTTACAAGCGGTTAATACTGGTTATTCGTATTTTTCTTAAAAGAAATTTAATTTTTAAAATTTTTTATTTAAAAATTAAAATTTTGATTTGTTTTAGTTGTATTTGATTTGTTTGAAATAATTATTTTATTTTTTAAACAAATTTAAAAATTTGAGAATAATAGTATAAATATTATTTTCATTTTAAATATATTATATGAATATTGTGTCCTATATTTTATTGATAATTGTTCAATATTGATAGTGTTACAAAACCAAACTAGAATCAACACCCAGAATAACTTACATAATGCTAGAGAGATGATCTAGAGAGAGAGGGGGAGAGGAAATAACAAGTGAATTGGCAAGATTTTCATTCCTTCTTCTCCACATATTTATAGGCACAAGGATGGGACACTTGTCTCATTTGTGTTAATTAACACATGCAACATGACACACTTACAAGTTGGTGGAATCCATCTATATACCATTACATAATACTCCCCCTTGGATTTCACCAATCGACTGCCTCGTTAAAAACCTTATCAGAAAAACCCAGTAGGACAAAAACTGGATAAGGAAAAAAGAGTACAGTTTGAACTCAGACATTTTACAAAACTCCCCCTAATGGAAACACCCATAAATCAATAAACTAATTTGGAGAGTTCGCATTCCGATTCCGTGAAGCAGCTTTTCGAATGTGGAAGTTGGTAATGTCTTTGTCAGTAAATCAGCCAAATTGTTTGAAGATCGAATCTGCTTCATGTCGATTTGTCTAGATTCTTGGAGCTCGTGGGTGTAGAAAAATTTGGGAGATATATGCTTCGTTCTATCCCCTTTGATATAACCACCTCTCACTTGGGCGATACAAGCAGCATTATCTTCGTAAAGAATTGTTGGCTCGTTTGATTGTGGGATACCACATGAGCTTTGAATTTGATGTATAACCGATCTCAACCAGACACATTCCCGACTGGCTTCATGCAATGCCAAAATTTCAGCATGATTTGAAGAAGTAGCAACCAAAGTTTGCTTTATGGATCTCCAAGAGATAGCTGTGCCATTATATGTAAAAATATATCCAGATTGAGAACGAGTTTTGTGTGGATCCGAAAGATATCTGGTATCAGCATAACTAACCAACCCAGAAAGATTATCCGAATTTGAATAAAACAGTCCCAAATCAACAGTTCCCCGAAGATATCTATGAATATGTTTAATTCAATTCCAGTGACACGAGTCGGGGCAGAACTGTATCTAGCCAATAAATTTACAACAAAAGCAATGTCTAGTCTCGTACATTGGGCTAGATATAGGAGGGAGCCAATTGCACTCAAGTATGGTGTTCCAGAATCCAAAATATTTTTATCATCATCTTTGGGTCTAAATAGATCCTTCTTAGGATCAAGAGAACGAACGACCATTGAGGTGCTTAATGGATGACATTTTTCCTAATTAAATCTTTTTAAAGATCTTTTCTGTATAAGCTTTCTGATGGATCAAAATTCCATTATTTCTGTGTTCAATTTCTAATCCGAGACAATATTTTGTTTTCCTCAGTTCTTTCATTTCAAATTCTCTTTTCAAATATTCAGCAGTCTCTTGGATTTCATTTTGGGTTCCAATCAAGTTCATATCATCAACATAGTCTGCTACTATTGCAAATCCAGATCCCGATTTTCTAATGAACACACATGGACAAATAACATCATTAATGTACCCTTCCTTAACTAAATATTCACTCAGACGATTGTACCACATTCGTCCAGACTGTTTTAATCCATATAGTGACCTTTGTAATTTCACTGAGTATATCCCTCGAGGTTTATTAATTTCAGGAATTTTTAATCATTCTGAAACTTTCATGAAGATTTCTGTATCTAGGGAACCGTATAGATATGCAGTTACCACATCCATTAATCTTATTTCCAGATTCCTTTCTTTTGCCAATCCAATAAAAAATCGGAAAGTAATTGTATCCATCACAGGTGAATACGTTTCGTCAAAATCAATCCCAGGCCTTTGTGAGAAACCCTGAGCAACCAATCAGGCTTTATATCTCACAATTTCATTTTTCTCATTTTTCTTTCTAACAAATACCCATTTATAACCAACTGGATTAATACTTTTTGGTGTTTCAATAATGGATCCAAAAACGTTCCGTTTATTCAATGAACTTAATTCTGCCTGGATTGCTTCTTTCCATTTTGGCCAATCATTTCGTTCCCTACAATCATTTATGGATTGAGGTTCATAATCATCATTCATCACATCAATAGCTACTGCATATGAAAACATATTATCAACAACAAAGTTTTCACGGTTCCAAATTTCTTTTGTATAATTAATGGATATTTCTTCATTCTTGGATACATTTACCTCCTCAGAGGTCTTTTCCTCAGTTGGATTTTCAACTTCCATAATTTGTAAGTTTTGATTAGTATCTTTCGGAGGTATTATATCAATAGTATTCTCGATTCTAACTTTTCATTTTCTTGGTACAATATCTTTGGACCCAACAGGTGTACCACGTTTTCTCTAGATTTCAGATGCCTCACCAGTTACCATATGTTTTGATTTCTCAGTAGGCACATCCAGTCGAGCTAGTGCATTACATGCTGATATATGAGATTTCGTAACTTTAGTAGCATCAACAAAACTATCTGGTAAACGGTTCGTAACCATTTGTAAATGAATTATCCTACGTACTTCATTTTCACTTTGACCAGTACGTGGATCTAGATAATGCATCCTTTCACTTTTCCAAACGAGTTCATTTTTACTAGCATTAGAAGGTTCATCCTTTCCAAGTCGTGGGAATAATTCTTCATTAAAATGGCAATATGCAAATCTTGCAGTAAACATATCACCCGTCATAGGTTCCAGATATCTAATTATGGACGGTGAATTATATCCAACATAAATTCCCAAACGACGTTGTGGTCCCATTTTGGTTCTCTGAAGGGGTGCTATGGGAACATATACAGCACAACCAAAAATTTTCAAATGAGATATATCTGATTTATTTCAAGTTACCAATTGTAATGGAGAATATTCATGATATGCACTGGGTCTCAGGCATATCAATGTGGCTGCATGTAATATTGCATGATCCCAAGCGGAAATCGGTAATTGAGTTTGTAACAAAAACGTTCGGGCAATCATTTGAAGCATTTTAATAAAAGATTCCACTAATCCATTCTGGGTATGAATATGAGGTACTGAATGTTCAACATTTATACCAATTAACATGCAATAATCATCAAAAGCCCTTGATGTAAATTCACCAGCATTATCCAAACGAATATTCCTAATCTGATAATCTGGGAATTGTGCTCTCAATCTTATTATCTGGGCAAGTAACTTAGCAAATGCCACATTCCGTGTTGATAATAAACATGCATGTGACCATCTCGCAGATGCGTCAATCAACACCATAAAATATTTAAATGGCCCACTTGGTGGATGAATTGGTCCACAAATATCCCCTTGAATTCTTTCCAAAAACGATAGACATTCAATATTTACTTCTAAAGGGGATGGTCTAACTATCAATTTCCCCTGAGTACAAGCAGTACAAAAATTATCTCTTGATATCAATATCTTTAAATCGTTCAATGGATGTCCATTAGAATTCTCAACAATTCTACGCATCATCGTGGACCCAGGATGACCAAGTCTATCATGCCATAATTGAAAAACTTTAGGGTCAGTTATTTTCTTATTCATTACAGCGTAGGCTTCTATTGGAGATATTTTTGTAAAATATAAACCAGATGATAATGTTTGGAGTTTTTCCAGAACAATTTTCTGTCAAAAAACAATAGACGTAATATACAAATACTCCATATTTTGTTCATTCACTGTCTCAATATGGTATCTATTTTTCCTGATATCTTTAAAACTCAACAAATTTCGTTTCGAATTACTCGAATATAATGCATTATGGATATATATTTTCGTTCCCTTTTCTAACAACATTATAGTTTTTCCATATCCCTCAATTAAATCAGCAGAACCAGATATGATATTTACTCAAGCCTTATATTCAGATATGTTCAGGAAATATTTTTTTATCTCGAAGGATAGAATGAGTTGTAGCACTATCAATCAAACATATTTCTGAAATATTTCATTGAATTTCCATATCTTTTCTGTTCAAATAAACACAATATTTACATTAGAAAACATATCCATTGATATTTCTGACTTTAATTACAAAATGGATATATACAACAAAATTCAGAATATAGTCAGAAAATGTTTACATAACTTCTATTTACATTTCCATATTTTTTCAGACATCACTTTTGTTTACATTTTCAGCACTATTCAGGAAATTTTCAATATCTAGATCATCGAAAAAATCCGAGGTATGAAAGTTTGAAACATTTCCCTGATATGTTCCTTCTCCACTCTCCACATTTGCAGCATTTGTTTCAACAACTTTCAGTTTCCCTTTCTGGGAAGCTTGATACAAATATACCAAATGTTGTGGAGTTCGACACTGGCAGGAGAAAATGTTCACTGCTCCCACATTTATAGCACACACTTCGGGAATTGTTATTTCCAAAATTTCCATTTGGGCTCTGGGATCCATATCTTGTCCAGACCAGATTTCCACGATTATATGGATGAGAACGATTTCCACTTCTCTTTTGATTTCGGCTTATACCACGGCCCCCAGTATTGTTATCATGGCCTTGTCCACAGCCCCCATTATTGTTATTACGGCCACGACCTCGGCCACGTCTAAAAACCACGACCCCTACCACGATTCGGGTTTCCATTACCCCGATACACATTATTGTTTATTTCTTGTTGTGTCATCGCACCAGGAGGTCGTAACTCATGGTTTCTTAACAATATTTGGTTTTGTTCTTCCATTCTTGTCAGATCGATAAGAAACTCATCAAATGTATTAACTTTATTTTGTCTGATCGTTGATTGTAATGTTATTTGATCAGCATGGAAGGTGGATAATGTTTTTTCAATTTTCTCCCCTTCAGTTTTCTTTTCTCCACAAAATTCTAATACCGTCGCAATCCGGTGGAGTTCACAACTATATTCACTAACTGTTTTAAAATCTTGGAACCTTAAATGGATCCATTCATATTGAGCCTTTGGAAGATCTATATCTCTCATTCATTCAAATCTATTTTTCAGGGATTTCCACAAAATCAGTGGATCCTCAATATTCATATATTTAGCTTTTAAATTCCCATTTATATGATGTCTGATAATTTCCATTGCTTGAGCCTTCTGTTTGATAGAAGTTGCATTATTTTCACATATAGTTTCTTGCAATTCCCTGGCTTGCAAATGGACTTTCAAATCCGATATCCATGTTATATAATTTTTTCCAGAAAGTTCCAGGGCATGGAAATCCAATTTTTTCAGTTCTGACATTTTTCTTTTCTTGAATTTCTACAAAAATAATATATTCACAATTAATAATAAATAAAAATAAAATAAACATAACAAATAATAGAAATAAAAATAAAACAATTAATCAATAAATATATTTCCAATTAAATATATCATCCTCTTTTTCAAATAATTATTCCTCTTTTCATCAATTTTTTTTCATTTTTCATTTCCTCTTTTATACCAATTCTTTCATTTCCTCTTTTTTACAAAATTTCCATTTTTCTCCTTTTATGGTTCCAGCCAATTTTCTATTTTCCTCTTTTTATGGTTCCAGACCAATATCTCAATTTTTTCAATATAATTCCGGCAGCATCTCAGTATAACCGAAACATCGTTACCATCACTTTCTGATCTGGAGGTTCCGTCTGGGCGGCAACCAGAGAGCATACTCGTGCTGATAACGTGTTACAAAACCAAACTAGAATCAACACCCAGAATAACTTACATAATGCTAGAGAGATGATCTAGAGAGAGAGGGAGAGGAAATAACAAGTGAATTGGCAAGATTTTCATTCCTTCCTCTCCACATATTTATAGGCACAAGGATGGGACACTTGTCTCATTTGTGTTAATTAACACATGCAACATGACACACTTACAAGTTGGTGGAATCCATCTATATACCATTATATAATAGATAGGTATATTTTTAAGTATGTTTAATTATAATTTTAATTAAAATTACATTTATTTTTTTAGATAAGTTAAGTTATTTAAATTTTATAACATATATAAAATAATTAAACTTTTTAAAATTAAAAAAATCCGGTTCAACCCGGTTGACCCTAAAAATCCCAAACTCTTTGCGACACCGGTTCGATTTTAAAAACATTTCAGACCCGCAGTAGACCAGCAGCAATGACCAATTACAATTTTTGGGAGATTTTAGTTCCGACACATTAGCCGCTGTAACCTACAACAAATTTTCTGATTCAAGTTTTAATTATAATTCTGCTCTACCTATTATTTTATTAATTTTAAAAATAAAAATTTAATAATTTATTTTATTATAATATTATATTTTAAATATTTAATAATATTCAATAATATATAATTAAATTTTAATTAATAATATTATTAACTTTAAATTTATATTTATTGTTAAATATTATTATATTTATATATTTTTAAAAATTTATTTATTTAAATAAATCAAAATATTTATAAAAAATAAAAGCAAATTTAATAATATTCGTTACATAGAAATAAAGTTGATAAAATATCATTTACAAATTTAAAAATATAATTAATATCAATATACAATATAATTAATTAAAATTTTAGTATCAAATAATCTATTCTTTGTTGTGAAATTTTCAAATATATTCTAGTAAATCAGCTTGAGGTTTACGATAGGCTTGTTTATTTCAAAATGGATCGTGTTTTGAATATATTATTTATATGGTATAAACGTTCATTCTCCCAAATTTGGGGGATTGATAATATTAGTTTCATTATCATAAATTGAATCAAAATTATCTAAATATATGTCAAAATATATGCCTCTTTTTCTAAATGTTTACACATTAAAAAAAAAATAGGCAAAACTAATACAATGGTCGTTTGACCATTTATATATATATTATTTTCATTTTTCAATTAATTTTGTAACATCCAACCCCCACCCCGTACAGTAGGAAGTGGAGTATGAACGCTACCAAAACCTTTTTCTCTATTCTATCTTTTAAAATGACTTTACATCTTAAAATATAAGTAGATATGTATCCTAAAATCCATAAATAAGTAATCATGCCAAGAAACATTTTGTAACACAATTGCGGAAGCGTAAACAATAGGTATTTATTTATAAAACTACCCAATAATGTAGTAAAATCAATCTCTCAAAACTACACCTGAGTTCAATATTAAAACAATAATGATATGATATACAATTTAAAGGCCCATCAAAAACTTTATAATCTTCTCATTAAAAATGATACATGGTTTTTAGAATTTCAAAATGATACATAGTATATAATATATACATAACTCATGATCATGAAGAATGCCTATTTTATGAAAATCTTCGTGCTCTGCTCGATTGTACATGTACAAAATTTCCATTCCAGAAAAAAAAGAAAAAAAAAAGAAAAAGAACAAAGAAGGGGTGTTAGGCAACAATGCCTAGTCCGCATTCTATGTCCTAAACTCTCACACACAAATGCGTCTTCGTTATTAGAATGCAATGTATACACACAACATGGCATCTCTATTGTGAACATCTCTAAGCTCACCTTAATACAATAAAGTCAAACACATACAATACCTATCAAGCATAGATTATAATCACATACGATTATAATCACCCAATATCATCACAAATCGCATAATAATCAACACATACCATGAAAACATAGTGTATATATATATCCATTTTAGTTCGATGGATTAACCATTTTCCATAAATATAAGGTTCACAATTAGGTGAAGACATTATCCCATAAATTAAACCAATCACACGATCACATATGCAACCAACACCCACCATTAGTCCATTTGACCCGACAATTTGAAGGTTGCACCCTTCACATGAATATAGAAACATATTGAAATTGATTTATGGATCTTAAAACTTTGAAATTCAATTTGGACACTCGGTACCGGATAAGGAAGGTTACTTCTTTCACAAGCAACGTTTGTTCAACCTTGACAAAGTCTCAAGACAAGCCGTGGAAGTACCAAACGAACCGTTGAAACAAGATAGCCTACAATGATTGAAGTCAACCGAAGTCAACCCGATCAACCACGCTTAACCGAGCATGATTCAGGTTACTAAGTTCATAAACAGTTCATTTTAGTACGGAAGTGTGAAAACATCATTTTGAAGGTCATTAAAGATAGTTCCTTGCTTAACAAGCAATGATTGTTTTAGAAAATCCAAAGTTCCTATTTAGTTCAAATACAATTTGATAGAATGTTTTTCAAACATCATTTGATATCAAAATACCATTAAGAGGTTGAAAATAGATTGGGAACAACTTGAGAAAATGAGAATTTACAAGGAAATTTTCTTTTAAAGACAACTAGATTCATCTAGTTTGCTACAATAGATGTTTTTGTCTTTGAAAGTCTATTTATTTAAAATTTTGGTTGATTAATATGTAAATAAAACTTACATGATAACTCACAAGGTTCAAAGTACCTATATCAAATAAACTTTAAGTCATAAGACTTGATTTTTAGAAATTCAAAGGATTTTGCACCCTCGGAGGAGTTTGAAAATTGTGAATATAAAATAACATAGTTTCTGATTTTTAAAGATATGGTTGGATAGAGGACTTCAATACAAATCCGTAGCCATAAACGGCACCCAATTTGGAGTTCGGACGAAGGAGAACGGAGACTCGGAAGATTGCTGTTCAGACCTGGACGTCCTGGCAAGCTTGACAAAGGGCGCGACCAGGGTGCGAACCAGGGCGCCCAGTGTGCCAAAAATAGCTTCGGTACCAAATTTCTCGTCCTGGTTCACGTCCTGGTCACTTACCAGGGTGCGGGACGTTCCAAATGTTCAAAAACCTTTGTTTCTTCAATATTTTACCATCAAAACATTACTTTAAGTTTATGAATCATTTCAAAAACATATTATGGACATTTTAGACATCTAAAACACTTAGAAATATCCTAGAATCAAAGCATTAAAACACATTTGATTCAAGATTATTTAACTTCTAAAACATTACATATAAAACTTCAACATACTAAAAACTTTCTCAAATCATTTTCATAGCTCTTAAACAAGATTTGTAACTTCAATTTGGAAACCAAAAATGGACATAATATCATTAGGGACTCTACTAGTTCATAGTCATTTGAAAATAAGGGTCGGACTAGGGGTTGGTTGCCTAAAACTCATCCAAACAACACATACAACATACAATCCCATACAATCAAACTTTCATAGCATTGAACTATAAGATTCAAATGCATTACTTTTAAATCATCATCAACCATCAAGTTTTTACCAAGTTCAACCTTGAAACTCATTTATGAGTTATCAAGCTACTTATTGTCATCTTATTCAATAACAACATATATTCCTTTAAGTTTATCAATTAACCACCAAGTTCAACATTTTTAGAGCACTAAATCATCTTTTGCTATTGATTACCAAGTTTGGTTTGATTGACCCATATTCACTCTCATATGAACATAATTAACATCTTTAGCCATCTTTCCATTATTCATGATCAAACCCAATACAATTTAACATTATAATCAAGATTAAAGGTTTATTCAAGTTCGAACATAAGCCAACAAAGTTCAATTAACACAAAACACTTGTTTTAAGTTATTGCCCTTAATTCCAACTTTCTATAGTGAATACAGGACGGTAGTGGGCCGAAACCCCGGTAAGATCCGAAAATTACGGTAAGATCCTAAAGGATCGGGTTGATGCCGTCGCATCCGGTAAGGAGCCGTCACTCCGAATCATATAAGCGGCACTTCAAGTCTTAATTCACATTTTCATGTGTCGAAATATACTTATAAGTTTCCCTATGGCATGCCAATACATTCACTACTTCAAGCTAAGAACAAGGGCATTCCTTTTATATGATCAATACAAATTTACCATTTTCCTTTATTATCAAAACCCTTGTAGTACAATTAACCTCTTCAAGGTAATGTACAAAATTTAACCAATTATGTTTCAAGGCCTCAAAGGCCACATAAACATTTTTGTAGTTTCAAAAACATCATATACATGAACCGATTTCCTTGTTACTTCATTTTATACATGTCCATATAACTATAAGCATCTCATACACATTCATAAGACCTCATACAAATAAATTCACATCAATTTCATCATATATACCATCATTTATGTCAAAGCAACCATAATGTCAATTTTTCACATTTTATTCATATCAAGTGCATTATTAGCTAAATTAATGCAACAACAACCATGAAACAATAACAAACAATATGTTGGGCTAAACACGGAAATACGAACCTCGCATCCGTCGATCCCAAGCTAATAGCTCGCTTTGTGCGATCCAATTAGTTGCTAGATATCCTCAAATACTTTTACAACACAACTATAAGCATATACATACACCAAAGCATCAATAATACCATCTAAACATCATCATAAGACACTAATATCACTTAATCACCATATAACCACTCTACTAAGGGCATTAATACACTAATGAGATTAGGATCCCAAAATGGTTTAAAATCAACCAAAAAGCTTTCACTGACATACTAGGATCATTAAGTTATCAATTTCAACACTACACAAAATCATTTCATAAAGCTAGGTTTTCACAAAATAGAGAATTTAGGTATTTCAATCTCTAAACTTGATGGAAGCTAAGAACACTTGTTTAACACTTGAAATCAACTCAAAATCATTGTAGAACCAAACTAAAACCATAATCAACCTTCATTTTCGAAATCAAGAGGGTGTAGAGAGAGAGAGATTTTTACCTTTGATGAACAAGTTTAAAAACACCCCTAGCAACCAATGAACCCTTTGAAGGTTGTTGACGAAATCAATGTGGAGATTTATGGTGGTTGGAAGTGATAAAATGAGGTGGAAGAAAGGTTAGGGTTTGGCTATGGAGAAGGAATAAAATGTAAATGGAGAAGAAGAAGAAGAGAAATGATAAGTTTTGGGTGTTTGGTGGTGGGGTTAAGTGGTGTCATGACCACTCTTGATGGGCTTGGCTTTGGGTTGGGCCAATATTGGGCCCAATCCAATTCCGAGTCCGTTTTCCACCGAAACTTCATTCCAACACTTCTATACTTCTCCAAAAATTTACTTTCATATTTAAAATCTCAAACCACCATCGATTTTAAAAATTCGAATTTTTCCGTTAAGAGGGGCAAAATTGTCATTTTGACAAAATTTGACGTTTTGGCTTAAAATCATTTTTCTGAATAAAATTTTGAAATCATATTTAATAAATACCCTTGACTCTAAAATTGTAATCATAGTGTCTCTAATTCGGTTTTTGCCATTTTTCGGTAATTAAATCCATTTTGGACTAAAATACGCTATTTCAAAAATAAGTTGAAATTGTGATCCTAGATATTTTTTAATTGAAATATCCCTCAAAGTTTTTTAAAAATATATTTCCGTAACAAAAATACATTTTTGGATTGAAATATTCATTTACAAATTTAAATCTCAATTTTCAATTCCAAGGTTTCAAATCTTTGTTTAAAATTCGTAATCTCATAATTGCCCTCAATAGTATTTTTGAACTATTCCGACTTGAAAAATTCAAAAATAAAGCATACGAAAAATTACAAATTAATCCAAACTCAAAGACCCCTCTTACTCAGCATTGCCATGTCTTTCTGACTCATATGTCCAAGTCTCACATGCCACAACCTCGTAATATCTATTTTGCTTAATGTACAAGAAACAGAGTCGGAACCCCTAACGGTAGACTCCTTCAGATAATACAGCTTACCAAATTTGTTTGCCTTTATAACTTCAAGCATATCTTTACTAACCTTTAGAACTCCACCTTCACCAATAAATCTGCAACCAGTATCATCTTAAGCAAATAATGATATAAGGTTTTTCTTAATATCAATAACATACCGAACGTCTACCAATGTTCGAATCACGCCGTCAGCATCCTAATCTTCACAAAATCATACCAACAACTTTACAAGGTTTGTCATTGCTCATTAACACAACACCTCTTTCAGATTGCTTGAAAGATATGAACCATTCTATATGCTGAAAGATATGGAATGAGCACGCAGAATCAAGTATCCACCCGTTGTAATATCAAAACCCCAATGTGGTGTAACCATAAGATAAGAAGTCTGATGCTACACACCTAATGCAATTAACTGTTAATCTGTATAAATCCACATACAAAACCTAGTACAATTTGTCTAATCACCTATAACAATTCATAATCACAAGTACAAATATAATAAAATAAACATGAATCATCTCATAATTATATTTAAATATCCAATATTTCAATATCCAAATCCAAAACTTAGTTGTCTCAACATCCCAATCGAAATGTCCAAATATCTAGCAAAATAAATACAAGTCTTAGAATAGAAATCTAAAAAGTATAACATCCGAATCCACTAAATGAAATAACAAAATGAGAGTAAAACATATTGATGAATGTTGCGATCCATGAAGTGAGACATCACCTAGTCAATCGGAGTACATGCGCTCAACTTAGGATTTTATCCCCAAATTACAGAATAGGGAGAAAAGGAAAATAGGTAGTGTAGACTATTGACTAGTCTAAGTTAGCATCCCAAATTCCAAAATACACACATATACAATGTCTTAGACTCGGCTCTAGTCATGGGAGCACACAATGCAAGTCTATACAGATTTCCTAGAATCTGCTATAACAAACAACAATTGAAACAAGCCTATCAACCGGCCAATTATCGATTATCTTCAATTAACCATAAATATTAAATCGTTTCATGATTGGTTACTGATTAATGACATTACTATCTAGAGGTTTTAGTCTAAGAGGTGCAGTGCCGACCAATGAAATACAAACAATGAAAAACGGCGGTTTGGACTGTTGAATTTACCTCTTTACCAAGTTTCAGTTTTAGCCTTTAAAATCTACCTAAAATAGCACCCAAATTCTTCCAATTTTATGTCCACTTTATTAGATTCAATTCTAACATAGAAATAGTATATTACCAGTCCATTAATAGTCTAATTCATCACCACAGTAACCAACTAGCAGCACAAATCGAACACACAGTCTCGACTCATTACAACCTTAAATTCTAGTTTAAAGAATAATGCCCAAGTAACTAATTAGCAAAAACAGGATAACAATACAGTAATAGGATAGTCGAAGTCTAGTAACAGTAACAGTATTTCAGTATGGCCGAAGCTGAACAGTTTTAACACCTGTATTGGCACTTCAAGCTGTTTATTTCAGTATGAGGATCCTCTATCCCTAGACATGCCATATATTCTACCGAAAGTTGTCTTATGGGCAATTTTCACTATTTTATTATTATTTAATAGTTTAGTTTACCAATTATTTAACCAATTCAGGTCATACCAAGTAAGACATACACATTCGATTTAAGCAATAAAAAAGCATAATTCGGGTAGAACTCATAGAATAGCAAACATGACACATGCAAAATACTGAAATAATACATCATACATATATCGGACAAAAGATGAGTTGCTAACCTAGGACGGCAGAATTAGCATGTAACGACCAAATTTCGTGTCTAAATTTTTCGCTTTATTTACCTTTTATTTATAAATATTTTTATCAACTAATTATTTGTTTCCACTTCTATGAAATTCCACATAGGAATAAATGGAAGAAAGATTAAATTGGGCATAGGTTTTGGTGGCAATTAGACTAGATTGGAAACTATAGTCAAACTTATTTTTAAAGGCAGAAAAATAACATTTTTGAGCTTAAAATGTCATTTTCGGTCGAAATGATCATTTTACCCTTTTTGGGCAAAAATTTTGAATTTTCAAAAATGATGGTTGATTTTGGTT
This sequence comes from Cardiospermum halicacabum, assembly GCA_031304145.1. Taxonomy (NCBI): domain Eukaryota; kingdom Viridiplantae; phylum Streptophyta; class Magnoliopsida; order Sapindales; family Sapindaceae; genus Cardiospermum; species Cardiospermum halicacabum. The sequence continues at coordinate 10,725,393 of CM062394.1, read as the reverse complement.
TTGACATGAAAGTGAAATTTTAGAGAAATACAGAATTGGTGGAAATGATTATCGGTGAAAATTGGACTCGAGATTGGATTCGGACTCGATCCGGCTCAAATCTAAACCCAAGCCCACAAGAAGTATCATGAGTGCACTCCACCACCAACAAACTCTCACTTTCCACTTTATTCACTCTACTCATTCTACTTATATGTATTTCACCATCTCTCCCACAACCAAACCCTAACTCCTCTAAACTCACATTTAATCTCTACAATTACCATCACTCAACATCATTAATTGCTCCAACTACCTTCCTAAGCATTCACTAAGGGATTTCAAGAGCTTCCAAAGCTCTACGAATCAAGGTAACAAATCTATATTTTCCCTCTATTTTGTTCAAATCCAAAAATGAAGCACATGTCTTACTTTTGACGTGATTTTTAAATGATTTTGAGTAGAATTAAACCTCTATTTGGTGTTTTGAGCTTCCATTAGGTGTAGTTAATTGTTGTCATAGTTAATGATATGATTATACCCATGATTTTGTGAATATGATGTTGAATTGGTTTGATGATGATTTGATAATGGTTTTGGAATGGTTTGGACTTGTATTGATTTGGTTCCCACTCTTGATTGGTTAGACAACCAACAAGAGGAAGGAGACCAACAATAGGGTGCTAACTAGCTTGGTTCAATGCTTCTTCTAAGGTTTGTAATTTCGTTTTATGCTCTATAATATTGTTTGATGGATCTTGGATGTTATAGAATAGGAAATGTTGCATTAGAACCATTATGTAGGTTCCTTGCTTGCTTAACATAGCTAAATTAGCTAATTTGTTGTGAATTGGTATGTTTGTGCTAAAAATGATGCACAGTGGTTGTTGTAATTGCTCTTGAATGCCTTTTGATATCCTTGAGTGGCATGGATGTTTTGGGATAATTGTTGATAATGCATGATGATATGTGGATGGGAATTTACACACTTAAATCTTAAAGTTACTTACTAGCTAAGTTAATTGCAATGTCACTAATGACCTTATGAGATAAATGGATAATTTGTAATGTTACTCGTGAATATGTCTTGATGTAACAGAAGAAAGAAAATGGAATAATGTGAATAATGAACAAGTGGGTAATGACTCAAAATTCCCATAAACTTGCTATAGGAAGTAGAATGGAAGGCATGACTAGGGATAAAAGATTTTCAACCCATGAAAGTATCATGGTTTAGTAGGCGTAGATAGCTTACTACGGAGTGATAGCTCTGTCTTGTTATTACGGACTTGTTCCATCTTTGGATGACAATCCATTTATTGATCCAAAGCATTCTTGCGATGCTAGGACCATCTTGGAACTTCAGTTCAACTACGGACTTGCCCATATTGGGACTTTGGTCCATTTGATCCCATTTTCGAAAACCATGTTTGTTTATGGGTTTATTTGAAAAAATTGGTTACTTTACTTGAATGCTCTTGGTTTGATTTGCTTGATTTGGTGTGAATTGGTTAAGGGATGTTAAATGCCATAATGTACATGTAATAACTTAATCAAGTCATGTTTGGTAAGCTAATGATAATGGTAATTGGTAAAAATTGATATCACACCTTGAATGTGAGAATTGTGAACTTGTGATGTTTTGATTGTTGCTGCAACAGGATTGTCAATTAGGCAACTTGTTTAGTTTTATTTGGCCAAGTGGTTGGGTCGATTTGGTTGTGGAATGATTGCTTGTAATGTTTGATATGCATACTCGAAGTGTATTGTTTTGAATTGGATTTTTGGGACTTTTTAGGTTTTTTTCGAAATGGAGCAACTAGCTCAAAAATCTGCCTGGGTGGTTGAAGACTTGATTTCATCAAAACAGGGTTCAGTGCAGTGCGCGACTAGCTATGCAAGATGTTGCATCTCTCGCAGCTAGTGGTCTGGAGTCAAAATTTGGTTTTAAAAGTTGTGCGACTAGCTGCACGAGAGACATCACGCACAACTAGTCGTCTGCAGTGTTCATTATGTGCGTTTCAAATCTGTGTGACTAGCTAGCAAGAAGCATCTCGCACAGCAAGTCGCCTGTAACTTTTTTTTTCGTTTCAAAAATATTTTTGAGTTGTTTGAGTTTTGATTGGGTTTCTCGAACTTGAAGCTTAATGAAATGACTTAAATACCCCTAATATCCTATCTAAGGCATATTTTATGAATTTAACCCTCTGATCCAAATTTCAAAAATTTATTTGTTTGTTACTTGCGGAACATGTAACCTAACTCTTTATGTATTTTTGGATATACTTAAAAATTTGTGTCAAATATTCTTTTGTTAACTCTTCTAGTTATATAGGGGAGTTGAAACCTAAGCTAGGGTACCTTTTTGTTTAATGCCTTAGTTTGGATTGGTAATGATATGTAGCAACTTGATATATATATATATATATATATATATTGTCAATGTTCCACCTTTGCCCTTTAAAAATTATTATGATTATTATTGTGAGTGTTTGGCAAATGAATTTGGAATTATGACTTGATATTTGGAATTATGAATATTGTATCTGGTCTTAGTAATGTGGCGGTTCGGTCCGCCACGGTCTCGGCCGGGGTGGGAGTTCGACGCTACACAACAGTTCTGTAGTTTGACTGCTCCTCAACTCGAGCAGTCTCCTCCTCCTAACCCTCTACAGAATTAAAACAGAACATAGATAACCATAGAACACTAGATTTCAAAACCGAACCTTAACCTGGATGGATTTTATTCTTAAACCAAACTGAATAGCCCTAACTCAAATCCAACCCTCAACCAGAGAACGACACTTACCGCAATCGTTCATGATACACTATAATTGCACACCGCACCCCAAAAACCGAATAAGACCAAACCTTCTGAAGACGAAAACGTGTTTGATCAGTCTACTAGTCATAAATACACTATGAGATTACTGAACCCTATACGCAATGACGGAATAGACTTACCGAAATTTAATCCAACCTCTGGCTGAAGCCTTAGCAATTTAAGACCCAAGCGAAAAGCCTATACGAAAATCAGAATGTAGACGTCAACATCCATACTAGAATCACCATCCAAAACCAAAACTAATGAGAGAATAAGACTTACCGAGCCTTATTTCTACAACAGAATCGAAGAGGAAATCCCAAGATGAACACTCTCTTAATAATTTTCTCTCACGAATGCTGCTGGGCTCATTAAGCTGTCTCAAACGTGAATGATAAAAGAATGACGAATAGGGTTTCTTAGACTATTATAGGGTGGCATTTATCAAAACACCCCTAGATTTAGGAAAACACACTTTTAACTCTAAATTCTCATTTGTACCATAAACGCCCCTTATAAACCGAAATTAAAGACTTTACCACTAGGCCCGAAATTTGTCCATTACACCCTTGATAAGAAATAGTATTATTATCAGTGACTGTATAGACATCACAATCTTCTTCCTTATCTTTCACAACACTGGCTTCTAGAGGTTTCTCTGAATGATGATTATTTTGTTTATTCTTTTTCTGAAGAGTCCAACAATAGTTTTTGATATGCCCTTTCTTCTAACAATAATTGCAAACCACATACTTAGACATTGATTTTGATTCAGAGCGATATTTTTACTAGATTCTCTAGATTCGAGTCATCCTCTAACCATTAATCCTTTTGCAAGATTATCTACTCGGTTTTTGAACATCTGATTATCAGATAACTCCAAATAAAGTGTTGATTTTACGTCTTCCAACTTTAGAGTAGTATTACTATAGATCAACATCTCTCTAAAGTTTTTGTAAGGAGGTAGAGAATGAAATAACATGAGGGCTTAATCTTCATCTTCATACTTGATTTCCATGCTAGATAAATCCAGTACAATAGAAGAGAATTCATCAAATGGTACTTGATCGACGTACCTTCTGCCATCGATAGAGTGTGTAAGCGATGCTTGGTGATTAATTTTGTAGTGAGATTCTTTGTGATATATGGAGCCTCAAATCTATCCCATAATCCTTTTGCAGTATTCTAATCGATAACCTCTCTTAGAACCTCATTGGACAAAAATGATTGGATCATGGATAACACTCTCTCGTCTATCTCCACCACATTCTCTTCATCACACGATTTGGGAAATTCTTCTTTCTTCAAAAGTGTTTTTTGTAATCCATGATGTGTTAGAATCTCTTTCATCTTGGCTTTCCAAATTGCGAAACTCATGTTTCGGTCAAACTTCTCAATATTGAACTTTGTTGATAATATTGACGCTATTTCTAGTCCCAACTTATGCTCTTATACCCATTTGTAAGGAGTAGAAGACAGAATAGCACTAATTAGAGTAAAAACAGAACAACAAGTAATGAAAAGTAGAAAGAGACATAAGAGATTTAGCGTGGTTCGACGGTGTGCCTACTCCACGAAGGAAGAGAATAACAATAAACTATAATGATCCAAGGGATGATAAGATATAATACAAAATAGCCACAAATGGATACACTTAAATCTCACAACCCAAAGCACCCAAACTAAAAACCCCTAACTCATGAATGTGTTTCCCGCACTCATAATATGTGATTTTCTCTAGGATTAGATGCTTTCTTCTTTATAAGGCACCTCTATCTATAGTGATCACAATTCCTACTGTCCTAATAGTTTTTTTACAATAAGGAAAACAAACAATAACGATTATGAAAAACAAATCCTCTCAAATTAGGAACACTAATAAATAGGAAATATATCCAAAATCAAAATAAGAATTCATCCTAAAAAATATTCCTAGTGAATCAAGTAGTTCAGGATTCCTAATGATTCAATGCATCCCGACATATCATAACAACACTATGAAAATCTTGACTATTCAATGTTCAATATCAAAACTTTAGTAAAATGAGAGGAAATGACAATAGCCTTTTAGGGGGCTAAATGCCGTGTTTCAATGTTGTTAATTGTAGTTTTGAGAAATTTTATATTTTAGTATTTAAATTTATGTGTTGCAGCTCCCTTAAAATATGTTAAAGTAATTGTTGTATTTGATTTCAAATCTAATTAAGTATACTTATTTTATATTTAAATAAATCTATTATTATTATTATTTATTTTATTATTTATAATTATTATAATTTATTTATTATCTATAATAATGACTAATTATATTAATTAATCTAATATATTAATATTGGATTTAAATTAAAGATATTGTTTCAATTCAAATATATGTATTTTTATTTTTATATTATTTATTTTATAGAATTTTAATTATAGACCAAATAAAAGATACAAGTATATATATGAGAAGGGTATGCTTGCAATTAACAAGAGTTGAGTGGAAAAATTATAATTTAAAAAATACTTAAAGTGTACTTGATAGGCCAATTGTGTAACATCACGAATGAGTTGGACCTTGGTGCAAAGTCTTCACTTATTATTATTATTATTATTATTATTATTATTATTATTATTATTATTATTATTATTATTATTATTATTTATTATTATTATTTTTTTGGAAAATGAATTGGTGGGATGGATTGGAGGAGAAAATTCATTTTTTTTTCAATTTATTATGAAGATGAGGTATGAGGGTCGGAGAGTCCTTAAAACGAGCGTAATGTTGAACTTCATATGAAAATGGACGTGGAATCAAGGTTGAAAAATGTTAGATCTTTGTTAATCTACCATTTTAAAAACTTGATATAATTAGGGTGTGGTCATCCTACTTTCAACTAAGATGATAGGATGCAGAGGTCTCAAGTTCGATTCATATTGCTCACATTGTTAGAACTATTGGTGCTTCTCTGAAATGTAGCATCAAAATCTTACTCAAGTGGAATCTTCCTCTAGAATGTAGCATAGAACACCCACTCTAGGGAACTCGAAATGTAGAGCAAGTTCAACAAATACATCCAATTAATCATATTGAACTATAATATCAGACACTCACACACAAATGCTTTTACATTTTTATCAAAATGAAATGTTCACCAACCATGCATATTTATTGTGAGCATCTCTAAATTCATCTTATCTCATATAAGGCATACATATAGTGTATTTTGGGCCATTTTAAAACTTTTACATATTTGATTTTCAAAAATTCCACCATAGACTAACTCAAAATAATATTAAGGGCAATAATATGATTAGAAAAAATTGTTTTGAGACAAAAAGTTTAGGATCGAAAATCTTTATTTAATTTCAAAATTAACTATTAAAAAAATTGCTTTAAAATCAAAAATTGATCTTTAATGGGAAAACATGATTCAGTTGGAAGACTAGAATCATTTTAAATTGAAAATTGAGAAAAAAAATATTGATTTTGGATCAAAATGTCAATTTTTAGTAAATTTACCATTTCAGTCATATTAAAGGAAATTCAAATTTTAAAATTGGTGGCTATTTTTATTGTAAAAATCTAAAATAAATTTGAGAAGTGAATAGAAGATCGGAAAAGTTTTTTGGTAGAAAAATGGACTCTGAATTGAATTGGGCCCAATCCACTTAAACCTAAATATGTGTCATGACACAATTATTAGGCCCACCAAACACACCCACTCATTTCCATATTCATCTTCTTTTCCAACATATCCTCGCACACTACCAACAAACCCTCTTTTACGTATTTTTAAACTCTCCCAAAGCTTAACCGCCTCTTTCACATTTCACCACAAAAGCATCAAAACAACTCCATTGTCACTTCCAATATACTTCTAGGGGTTTTGCTTCACAACTCTACTCTAACGTGCCTGAGAACAAAGGTAAACTCCTATTCTCTCTCTAAAATTTATTGAATCCGTAAATGGATATTAGTGTTTGTGGTGGAACACTTTTATAATGTTTGTGGTTGATTCTGAATAATTGTTATGTATCTCTAGCTTTAGAAATTGAAAGCGCTAATTTCCATTATTGTTGTATTGTTCTTTCTTAATTAGAAATTATTTTTATTAGAAAATATTGTTAAGTGGTGATCCTAGTTTGTTTCTAGGTGATTTTGAGTTAATTCCAACATATTTTGAAAATCTCTAATCTCATTAGTATATTAATGCCTTCAATAGAATTTTTGTATCATAATTGAGTTATGTTAGAATATTATGTCGATGATTATATTGGTATTAGTGTTGTCGTATGGTAAATATATATTGGTATTGACTTATGACTAGTGGAAACCCTCAACAGCTTTCTAGCTTATGGATTGGTCGATGTGCGGTTCGTATTTCCGTTTTTAGCCTATATGATTGATTATTATTGAATGATTCTTGAAATACATGTTTAATCGTAATTACATCATGAAATTGGAATAATGAGTTAATAACCCAAATTGAGTGTATTAATGCTTATTACCATGACAAGAGCATTAGAGCATATGATTGATATATAATTGTGATGAGTTTGGAAAATGAGTATGAAATTAGATGAATTTGGTTTTTTTTTCCCTTATGAAATGCTTATATTTGATACATTTTTCTTATTTTCATGTCTTAAACTTAAATTTGGAGATTTTGAGTCATTAAGGAAGAAAAGCAGAAGTTTGGAGCAAAAAGGGATCGAAAAGAGGTGAAAAAAGACACTAGAGCAGAGTCACTGAATTGCACACCAAACTCCGCACCGAATTGCAGCTCGGTATAAAGATTTCTACCATTCTGTCCGAACTAGCTACCGAGTTCAGTACCAAATTATAGTTCGATTCATAAAGAAGAAAAGGAAAGATCTTTTCTGCATGATCTAGCTACTAAGCTAGATACTGAAATTGCAGTTCGTTGTTTGAAGAATATAAGTGAAACCATTCTGTCCAAATTTAACACCGAACTGAGTACCGAATCCCAGCTCGGTAAAGCAAGTGAAGAGAAGAAAACACCTTTGTCCGAATTCTATACCGAGTTCATTACTGAACTACATTTTGGTAATCACCTGGGAAAAATAGAAATCCCTCTGTCCGAGCTTTGCACCGAATCGAAGCGTGAAATCAAAGCTCGACAAGATGCTTGAACCTATAGGTACCGTTCTATCTAAACTAGGCACCGAAATTGCTACCGAATTTGTAGTTTGGTACATCTGAAGGAAGGAATCTTTGTTATGCAACCAAATTCGTTACTAAATTCTGTACCAAAATGCAATTCGGTAGTAGTGCTATTACGAGAAATTTGTAATTTTGGAGCCATTTCGTGTATAATTTGAATTGTACTATAAATACTCATCTTAAACTTTTAGAGAGGGATCTTGGATTATTTTTGTATCATTCTTACACTCTTATGAATTAAGTAAGATTAGAATTCATTTTGTTCTTCAATTTTCTCTCAAATCTTAAAGTTGATTCCAAGAGGAAAAATGTAGATTCGAGTTCAAATCATCAAGACCCAAGGATTAAAGCTCTAGATTTTACCGGAAGTCTGAATACAAGTGTAGATCATGACCTGAGTCATGATCGTGTCCACTAAGGATCGTCAGAGGTTGGCTGAAGACTTGAGAATAGTCGTTGAAAATTTTAAAAAAATATTTGCTAGTAAAAATTGCATAATGAGAATGAAAGCTAGTGCCTCTATTTATGGGTCATGTTGACGATGTTAGCAGATGTGACTTTCTATCTCGAGATTTCTGTGGACGTTTCAATTGAAGATGTGGTATTAGATGTTTTCGTATTCTCTTTGACATAGCCACCAAGCAGTAAGTTAATATCAGTTCGGACAAATAGGTTAGAGGTTGGGTCCATCCAGACAATTAGATAGTGGAATGCATCTTTGGACTATGGGCTAAAGACCCACTCAAACATAAATATCCAAATCTAAATACTTTTGACTGGGAGATTCACCTGTGGTTTTTAAGTCTAGAATAGGACCAATTGTAGTGGTTCAGAAACTACAGTTGATCCGGACTGACTGGATCAGATGGTTCAGGGCTTGATGGGGACCGATTCCAAGTGTTAAGAGAGCCTACAAAGGAAACCAGTATGGTGGCTGCCGTAGGAACTCTGACGCTCAAGTCAACTCTGAGCTTTTATAAAGGAAACAAAGTAAAACAATAAAGAAGAAGATGACTTCCTATTAGCATTTTTTAATATCGGAAAGAAGTGGCTCGGATGGAAAGGGACAAACACCTTATGGAGCTCTGGGCTCATTTAGTTACGCCAAGAACGATGACCGGAGTCTCGAAATGGGCACTTGGATGTAACTGGTGAGAGGTGCAGTGTACTGAAGCACAATTAGAGATGAGAACAACTTGAGTATTGATTTCGTCAGAGTTTCTGTAAGTGAAAGAATCTCCTGACTAAGAGAATGAACCTCCTATTTATACAGTTGGACAGATCTTACTGAGATCCTTGCGGAAGGATCTCTACAAGATTCGGGATTTTGTCTCTCAATCGGTTTGGTCAGTTTTGACCATCCTAAAGCAGTCATGGTAAAAACCTCTAAAAACCCTTATTCTTCTTGTTTATTTTGTTGTTGTGATGTTCGCTCTTGTTTTTTTCTTGTTCGTCGGAGAAGGCGATTGGTTTTGGTAATCAGATGAGGTCTTGGTTGAGGTTGAGAGTTCTGGTTGGTGTTTCAAGGGTTATAGTTACCGTTTTTGGTCATTCCTGACTCTTTTTGGTGGTTTTTAGACCAAAAACCATTTTTTCGGTTAACTAGAGGATTTCCCGTTCTGACTGTTGAACTTTCTGATTAGGTATGTCAAGTGAGTCAACATCTTCAGACATTCGGAGGATGATGGGAGATGATCTGGCCAGAAGCAAAGATAGCCCTACAACTTCTGGATTGGAAGATGGATCAAATAGTTTAGACTTGAGTGTGAGAGCTATTCAAAGATTTCGTGCTAAATTCGTGAAAGATACCGTGGAAAGGGTTAGGCTGGTCGGAACTATAATGGAGGTAGTTAACGAGATAACTGGCCGCGAGGTTATATTCCTTTCTGCTTTCGGACCTCAGGGGATCCAAACGAAAGACTGCCCTTCAGGTTTCGTCCGTAACAATTATAGGAAATTAGAGAGGTTTATAACATCCCTGATGATATTTAGCTCCAGATTTCGGAAGGTGACGAGAGGGTGGATTGGGTTGTCGAAGGGTGGACCCCTATGTATATCCTTTTGCTAAGTATGGGTCTGAAGTTTCTGATCGATGGGATGCTTCGAAAATTTTGTAAGAGGCTTTAGATTGCTCCGAGCCTGGTTAACCCAAATACCATGAGAATTTTGCGGTCTTTTGAAGCAATGGCCGAGAAGGAGGGCATTATTTGCGAGGTTACTGATATATATGCAGCTTATTCCGTACAGAAGGTCAATGATGACCCTGGTCGAGTGAATCTCATATGTCATTTAGATCAGGCTTGCGTTTTCTTAACCCTGCCACATGTGATAAAGGGTGGAAAGAACACTACTTCTTTGTTTCCAGGCACTGGAAGGAAGAGGAAGATGAAGACATTCCATACTGGTGGACTCTAGAGCCATGTATGAGGGCAGTAGATGGCTCAGAATATGTATTATTGTCTTTTTTAGTTCTTCCTTTGATTTCGTGTTTTAACTTGGTAAATTTTTTTTGCATGTTTTTACAATGGAGTTGGGAAAGCATAACGTGTAGGTTAAACAGCCAGGCAGTTTTAGAGAGAATCTTGCACCTTGATCCTGATGCTCAAATCTTCATCGTCTTTTTCCCTGTTCCCCCCGATCTAACGAAGAAGGATCAAGCACCGAGGATGACTGGTCAGGATCCCAAGAAGAAGAAGAGCAATTGATCCTCTAAGGGGGCCGATGCCCTGAGGTACTTAGTGAGTCGGCGCCCAAACATGAGGGTTGAATTGGAGGTTCTTCCAAGGCAGGGAAGGACAAAGAAGAGGAAAGGACTGCGGTAGTTTCGACTCGGAAGTTAAGTAAGGATAAGGAGATCATTTCAGTAAGGTCCCATGAAGATGACAGCTTGGCCGTTCCTACGCCAAAGAGCAGCTGCTCTTTGGAGGTCTAGATTGTGGAAAAGATTTCCGAGGGAAGCTCTCGGACTATATCTGTGCCTGCGGGCACTTTTTTTTTCAAGGAGCCAAATGTGGCTCTGGAATCTCTGAGCTGGATGGTTCTAGAAGAGGACCAAAATATCTTCTTGACAAGCGCTTGGAATGGGTTGAAGAGCTTGTCTTGGCGAGTCATAAGGTAGAGTCTGAATTGGTCCGTTATCGCTCCTTGAGTGTCTTATTCGGAGTTTGTCTATTTTTATCCCTTATTTTTCTGATTGTTCAAATCATTCATGCTTTCGACCGAGAGTGGGATCGCCACTCTTCTATGATCAAGAAGGTTTGGGCTGACCATGATTCGGCTCTGAAGGAGAGGGATGATTTCTAGACGAAACTGAAGACAGTTACGCCCGAGCTGAATGACTTGAAACGAATTGCTTAGGATAATGAAAATGAGCTTTTCTCCGAGAGAGAGATGACAAAGAAGGCAGAGGAGGAGACCTCCATGCTTAAGGGGATTGTTGAGTCATTATCTTCTCGGATGGCCGAGATGGAGAGGCGCTTGCAGGAAGCGGAAGAGAAGGCAAAACAGACTGAGTCTTGGGCTGAAGTTGAAGCCAAGGGAAGAGTTTACTAGAAGTCTTTGGCTGGTACTTTGACCAAAGTAGTGGCTGAACAGATGTATGGCTACTGGGTCCAACTGGCCGAGGCAACGAGAGCTACAATTTGGAGTCCCACTAAGGATAGCGACTCGGAGAAAGACGATAAGGAAGAAGGCATCGAGGAAGAGATGGCCGCATTAGAGAAGGTGTCTGTGGAAGTTGCAGTTACTTTCGAGACAGCCCCATCTTCTTTTGCCGTGCCTGAGACAGAACCAGCCGTTGCCGAGGGCTAAGGCGACGAAGTAGATGGCGTTCTTGAAGAACTAAATGTTTAGATTTTGGTCTTCTTTTTCCTTTAATTTAAATGTATTTTGCTTCTACCATTGTATTCTCCTGCTTTCATGTCAAAGAAATCCTGGTTTGGCTTATTTTTCCGACTTCCGATTTTAAGCATAAAATTCTAAGTAAGAGGAATCGATGAAATGTATCGAAAATAAATAAGCATATGTACGAAAATTGAAAGGCAAGCTGATCATGCATCACAAATAGATAACAAATAACTGAATTTTTCCGAGGTGAGTCTCGGTTTTTATTAATGGAATCTTTTTGGATGAAAATATTTGTAGTCCTTTTGGATGATTATAATGATAGTCCCGTCAGACGTTTTACAATAGTATTTTAAGTCCTTTCGGACGTTGTGTGCATAATTTTAAAGATAAACCAACTTTTTACAAGTGTTGGTTCAGATTCGTAATGCGCTTCATAGGGTCTTATTTTGTGCCATTGCAGCATCTTCAAGATGACTTTAGTTTGAGCTCAGTTTGTCGTTTGTTCATTGTCTTGACATATCTTCATGCTCTTGTTTTGAGTTTTGGCGCGGGCACCTCGCAAAACAAATATTTGGGGGTTAGAGCATGGTTCGGAATCTTTGTAGTTCGGATATTTGAATTTTGGTTTCGAAACTTAACTTAGTTTGATAATCCTTTTCGGAATTTATTTTTGGCTAGTTGCCTTTAGTTGTGTACTACCTGAAATTTTAGCATAGGGTGAGGGAGGTCCTCAACATATTGAGGACCCTCCGATGCTTAAGTCAATAATCGATTTGGAAGGAAAATTGAAATTGAAGTGTTGAATTTTAAATAGGGTTTTTAGAAAAACCTGGAATCCCATTATGGGATGATGGTCCTGACGGACATTGGCTTTTGACTGCAAAGCAAATGAAGGGTTAGGATGATCCTCAACTTATCGAGGACCCTTCGATGCTTAAATCAGTTATTGATTCTAAGAGCAAATCGAATTTGAAAATTTATTTAAATGTAAAAAGTTTTAAGTTTGAGGTCGGAACCTGGTTCCCCGGAGTACATGGGGAATTAAAATTAAAACTTCTTCAGGTTGGCTGCATTCCATGTGTTTTGAACTGCTCTGCCTAATTCATCCTAGGGTTGATATGCTCATTTGCATACTACTTCTGTCACTTGGTACGGACCTTCCCAAGATTCATCTAGCTTGTTTGGGTTGAAGTTTTTTGTAAGTACCTAGTCCCCCACGGAAAATGTTGTAGCTCAAACAGACTTGCTATAAGCTTTTTCGATCATCCTCTTATATTTTTCCATTTTTACCTCGGAACTTTCTCGTAGCTCATCAACTGTAGCTAGGTCGAAGTCCAGTAGGATTTAATTCTGATCGTGAAGTGGATACTGTCCGAATCCCACGTCAGAAGGAAGAACAACTTCTACTCCGAATATTAAAGAAAAATGAGTTGTTCTATAGAACCATAAAACATCCGACAATTCTTGAACCCATGCACCCATGTGCTCCCCCATTATTTTCTTGACTATGACCATCAGAGTCTTGTTTGTGACTTCGTCTTGACCATTTGCTTTTGGATACCTTAGGGGTGGAGAAATTCAGCTTGATGTTCCAAGTAATGCAGAGGTTCTTGAATATCCTGGAGATGAACTGTGAACCATTGTCCGTGACGATTTCGCTCGGAACCCCGAATCAGCAAAGAATGTGCTTCCACACGAAGTTCTTACGGCAAGATTAGTAACATTAGTGAATGCATCGGCTTTTACGTGAGCAGGTGTAAGAGATCCAACGTTGTCCATTCCCAACAGCCATAGTGATGAAATTCCATGTAGAAGTTTTGCTGGGGCGTGGATGTAATTTTTGTGCATTTGGCAATTTTCACACTTTTTACCTAACTCTTTAGCGTCTGATTTCATAGAGGGCCAATAGTAGCCGGCTCAAAAGCATTTGAAGGCTAGACTTCTTCCCCCGGAATGATTCCCTGCTTGTCCACTGTGAAGTTTTTGGAGGACTTGTTCTGAGTTAGGTTCATCGAGACACAAATGGTAGGGGCCGCTAAGAGATTTTCTGTAAAGTACTCCTTCGATTACCGTGAATCTTGTTGCCGAAGTTCGTATTTTTTGAGCTTTGGCTTTGTCCCGAGATAAAGTTCCATTCTGAATGTATTCAAGTATGGGTTTAATCCAGCTCTCTTACTGGATACTGACTGGAAAGATTTCAGATTTGATCAGATCTTTTGATATTGCGGATGTTTCAATATGTCTGTGGAGAACATATCTGGCGCCTAAGTCCTTGACTGCCGAACCGTAAGAGGTGAGAGCGTCCGCACGGCTATTTTGCCCCCTTGGATTTTTATTCAAATGTAATGGTTGAAAATGAGTGTTCGAGAATAAGAACTAATTCCAGGTAGGCTTTCATTCTGTCATATTTAGCTTGGTAGGCTCTAGTCACTTGATTTACGATCAGTTGTGAATCGCATTTAACCAGCAAGTTTTGGACGTGTAGGCTTTGGGCTAATTTTAACCCGGTGATCAATGCTTCGTATTCTGCCTCGTTGTTTGTAACTTGAAAATCGCAATGTAGAGAATGTTCTAGTAATTGTCCACTCGGAGGTATTAGAAATATCCCTGCGCCGCCTCATTGTAGATTACTCGCTCCATCAACTTCTAGGATTCACTGGTCGGGTTTTTCTTCTGTGGTGAGGATGTCCTGAGATAGGATTGCGAAGTCCGCTAGTGCTTGAGATTTGATGGTAGTGCGAGGTTTATATTTGATATCGAATTAGCTGAGCTCTACCGCCCATTTCATCATCCGCCTGGATACTTCGGGTTTGTACAAGATGGCTCTCACTGGGAATGATGATATGACAGTTATCAGATGGGCTTGTAAGTAGGATATTAATTTCCGAGAGGTGGAAATGAGGGCTAGGATAAGTTTTTCCATACTACTGTACCTTGTTTCGGCATCTTCAAAGGATTTGCTGGTATAGTAGATTGGTTGCTGAACTTTTCCTTCCTCTCGGACCAAGACTACACTTACTGCTACTTGAGAGACAGCTAGGTATATGTACAGTGTTTCTCTAGATTTTGGTTTGGCTAAAATCGGGGCCTTCGATAAGTGAAGTTGAACTTTCTTCAAGGCTTCGTCACATGTCTTTTTTGTTCTGCGGGATTGGTATCTTTACGACACCATCCAACTGGCTTGGATTTGCCTCTATTCCTCTCTTGGTTACCATAAATCCGAGGAACTAGCCGGAGCCAACTCCAAATGAGCATTTTGATGGGTTCAACTTCATATTATATATTTTTAAGATTTGGAAGGTTTCTCCCAAATGCTAGATATGCTGTTCAGCTCTTAATGATTTTATAAGCATATCGTCTACATAGACTTCCATTGTCTTTCCGGTTTGCTCGGAAAACATTCGATTGACCAGGCGTTGATGTGTTGCTCCAGCATTTTTGAGTCCGAATGGCATGACATTGTAACAGTAGAATCCCATTTCAGTTATGAATGCTGTTTTTTATTGATCTGTAGATCCATTTTGATTTGGTTATACCCTCAGAAGGCATTCATGAAACTTAAGAGCTTATGGCCCGCAGTTGCGTCTACCATTGTATCAATGTGGGGGAGTGGGAATAAATCCTTCGGATAAGACTTTTTAAGGTCGGAATAATCGACGCATACCCGCCATTTTCTGTTTTTCTTCATGACGACCACTACGTTGGCTAACCACTCTGGATATTTCACTTCTCCAACCATACCATTCTTCAGTAGGTTCTGAACCTCTTCGTTGATGATTAGGTTCCTCTCGGAAGCAAAATTTCTTCTCTTTTGCTTGATGGACTTAACCTTAAGATCGACTCCGAGTTTGTGGGCGATAATGCCTATGTCGATTCCAGTCATGTCCGCGTGGGACCAAGCAAAGCAATCGAGGTTAGCCGAAATCAGGGTCAGGAGTTTACCTCTAAGTTCCTGGTCGATTGTAGAGCCAATTTGGATTTTCCTGTAAGAATGTTCAGGGTTAATCTGAACTTCTTCTAGGGGCTCTGGCACGGGAACTTCCATTTGGCCTTTGGCAGGAGCTCCATTCTGTAATTGCTATACCACCGATGCTTTCTTAAAGCTGGTGTGATAGCACTCCCTTGAAGCTTTTTGGTCTCCCTTGATCTCCTTGATCCCTCATTTGGTAGAGAATCGAAGGGTCTAATGGTAACTTGACGGAATAGCCTTTACCTCGTGGATCTAAGGTCTCCCCATGATCAAATTGTAAGATGATTGCACATGAACTAGGAGAAACCTGGTTACGAGGTTGATACCACCTGCAAAAACAGACAAAACTATCTCACCTATGGTCTGCTTAGATTCACCGCTGAATCCGGTGAGAGTGGTAGTATCTCGGACAATAAGCGACTCGTCCAGATGCATTTCCTTAAGAGTCGGAAGGAACATGATATTTGCTGAACTTCCGTTGTCAACGAGAACCTTCTTTAACGTGCAGTTGGCAATTTGCAGAGTGATAACTAGCGCATCGTGATGCAGATCTGCAAGTCCCGCATATCTTGGTCAGAAAATGACAGTTCAAAGGTAAGTGGGGTTCTACCTGGCCGAACGAAAGTCTCGTTGATGCTGCCGAGCTCCCGGGCATGTCTTTTGGCGGAACTTTGGGTTTTCCAGCTCACAATTGAGCTTCTGTGAATAACTCCAATGATCCGTTTGACTTCAAGGGCTTCGTCAGACATCTTGATTGCTTTTGATTCTTGATGCTTTTCCTCGGACTTTTTGAGGGTCTGCTTCCCTTTCTTGGACAAGAACTCGCGGAGGCGTCATTTCTTCAGCAGGGAGGCAACCTCAAACCGTAATGATGATCCGTTTGACTTCAAGGGCTTCGTCAGACATCTTGATTGCTTTTGATTCGTGATGCTTTTCCTCGGACTTTTTGAGGGTCTGCTTCCCTTTCTTGGACAAGAACTCGCGGAGGCGTCATTTCTTCAGCAGGGAGGCAACCTCAAACCGTAATGCCACGCAGTCCTCCGTTCTATGGCCGTGGTCATTATGAAATTGACAAAACTTGTTATTATCTCTTTGATATGTGAGAGTCCGCATTTGTTCAGGTCATTTAACAGAGGACCCCATGTCTTTCATTACTGCGGCTAGGGCTTTTAGCTTTATGGTTAGATCATAGGCTGGAACCTGTCACTTTAGTTTGTTCTCACTGTTCCTGTTGGAAGTTCCGAATAAACCTGAATTAGGGTGAGGGTCGAGCCTTTTGTATGGTTCAAACCTTCCCTCTGCGAGGCTTGTTGCCGTACTGCTCAGACTTGTCGTTAGCCCTATTCTTGGCCATGGCAGCCCCTACAGGATATTCTTCTAACTTGATTTGTCGATTTGCTATTGCTAGAGATTCTTCTAGCTTCCGAGGCTCAAATTCCGTCAATTGCTCGTAGAGACGAGAGAACGGGGGCAGGCCTTTTCGGAATTCGGTTGCAGCAGTCGATTCAACTACGTCCAAAATCTTGATGTATTCATTGGTGGAGTGAGAGACATACTCTCGGAGGCTTTCACTTTCCTTCTTCGCCACGAAAATTAGGTGATCCGGGGTAAGCGTGAAGCGCCTATGGCTGGAAAACTTAACAACAAAATCATCTACTAATTGAGAAAATGAATTGATTTAGTTGTTTAGAAGGTTCCGGAACTAGGTCAGGGCTGGACTGCTCAGACTACTACCAAATATCTTGCAAGTTATGGCTTCGTAGGTCTCACTCAGAAGATTGACCAGGGATATTTCCTGGCGGTACTTGGCCATATGCTCTGCCGGATCCAGATCCCCTCAAAATTTGTGGAAAGTCGGGAGGACACTCCTTTTTAACAAATCTACCGTAGCAATCCTATCCATAAATGGGGAGAGAATATGGGTGTCTGCAGCAGAGCGTTTGAAGGGTGCCGGAATTCCAGAAATAGTCGTGATGGCGACCTTGAAAATTTCAGCCTCCGTTGTTATTTCTCTCTTGATCTCTTGGATCTCGGATATGAGAAGTCTGCTTGTTTCGGTAGTAACAGGATTTCACCGTTCACCACGGAAGTAGAGCCGTTGTAGTCATGTTGTTCACCCGTTGAGTGAGTTCCTGGTTGGCCGCCTTAGTTCTGGCATTTTCTTCTTCAAGCTGGCGCATGCGATCCATCATGGCCTACAATTATTGCTCCATGGACAAATCATTAGCCATACGGAAGATTTTGAATATTTTTTTTTTTTAAATTAGGAAAATGAAAGTTATAGGTTTTGTAGGAAATTTAGCGTCGGCACCACGGTGGATGAAAACTGTAGTGGTTCGGAAACTACAGTTGATCCGGACTGACTGGACCGAGTGGTTCAGAGCTTAATGGGACCGATTGCATGTTTTAAGGGAGCCTACAAAAGAACAAATAAATGTCCGAGCTGACCTAGGGACAACAATGTGGTGTCTGCCGTAGACACTCTAACACTCAAGTCAGCTCTGATCTTTTATAAAGGAAACAAAGTAAAACAGTAAAGAAGAAAATGACTTCCTATTAGCAATTGTTCCTATCGGAAAGAAGTGACTCGGAATGAAAGGGACAGACACCTTATGGAGCTCTAGGCTCGTTTAGTTACACAAAGAACGACTCGAAATGGGCACTAGGATGTAACTGGTGAAGGGTGCCGTGTATCGGAGCACGATTGAAGATGAGAACAGCTTGAGTATTGATTTCGGCAAAGTCACTATAAGTCAAAGAATCTCCCTGACTAAGAGAATGAACCTCCTATTTATAGAGGGTTGATGAACCGTTTGGACAGATCTTGTCGAGATCCTTGTAGAAGGATCTGCGTAGGATCCGGAATTTTAGCTCTCCACCGGTTTGGTGGGTTTTGACAATTCTCGAACAATCATGGACCGAAAGGCCTCTCGAAAGGTCTGGGCCTAGGCCTATCAGATGGATTGGGTCTGATTCTCTCGGAACATTCGGGCCTGGACTTGGACTTTAACTTACTAGTTGCGTTGGACTTGAACTCTAGTTTTGGTTTGGGCTGAGGAGAATTCGGACCTCTACACCAATCTTTACATTTTAACCCATTACAACGGTAGAGATTAAATAATAATAATAATAATAATAATAATAATAATAATAATAATAATAAATAATATAAAAATAAATAATCAAAACATTAATTATTATATATCGAATTAAACATAACATAGTAATAATATTCGTGATTTAAGTGAGAAAAGAAAGGAGAGAAAAAGCAGAGAAAGAGACGGCTTGTGTAAGCAAACAAGCTAGCACTGAACAATTCCCGCGTTTTTTAGTTTTCAGTGTCTGGAATCTACTCTGACCGAATCATATAACACCTACTCATCTCAACAACAAAAAGCAGAGGCCACCTGTGAGATAACCTACATTACAGTTGATGTCCATGGACAGGAGGGAGGGCGCTCCTGCCAAATTCCACAATAGCTCTAACGGCCACTTTCGTAAAACCCACCGTCACGTCCAGCCACTCCCTTGTCAAGTCACTTTTCGCTTAGTTTGCCATGCCTCCGTCATTGGTGGCCTCATCGGGAAGGGCGGCTCCATCATTTCCCAAATTTCCGCAGAAACCGGTTGCGGTATCCGTTGCCAGGAAATCATGCCCGGGTCGGAACACCGCGTCGTGTTCATGCAAGGTTCCGGGTTGGTGGACCGGAGAATTGTGTTTTCGGATGGTGGGGTGGAGGAGCAAGGCGGTGAGGTGTCGAGCGCTCAGGAGGCCGTGATTAGGGTGTTCGACCGGGTTTGGGAAGTTGAAGCGGAGGGTGATGGCATGGCTTATAGTGGTTTGTTGGCGGAGAAAGCTCTTGTTAAAGCCGTCATTGGGAGAGAAGGTCGTAATGTGAAGAGGATCATCACAGAGACTGGCGCTAAGATCAGGATGTTGCCTCCTCCATCTTGTGCTGCCCAAGGCGATGAGCTCATTCAGGTAGCTTACTTCTCTGTTTGATTCCTGAGAAAATCTTCATTTTATGGTCCAATTTTGTTCAATTTTTTGATTATTTTCTTCAAAAATCTATTTGATTATGGAAGAAGAAGTTATTTCCTAGTATTAAAATTAAAAATCTGAAAAGAGATTTGGATTTTGGAAATATGGTTTGATTGGTCAATGTGTTTTGTGGCGGTATATTGATAATTCAAGCTGAGCTCTCATATTTAATAGGAGGACATTGTAGCTTCATGAATTGAAACTTTTGTCTTGCTTTCTTGTGGTGAATGCATTCAGGAGATAAAGATGTTTTCGATTACTTTTGAGTAGTCAATCCGGCAGTAGAATTAGCATGGCTACTCAATTTGATGGAATGCAAGCTTGTGTTGTTGAGTACCGCTATTTTAGTTATCAATCCAGTAGACAGAACTTCCGGGCTGGGGTCTGCTAAAATCAACATTTCAGTGAAGCTGGTTATATTGTTGATATATGCTTCTTTTGGGAGTATTATGAGGAAATGTGATTAGTTGCCTAGTAAAAGTACTATTACTTGTTCATCACTTCCCAAATGCCATTTGGTGGGAGTCAAGCTTAAACCCAGGTTAATGGAGATTGGTTCGAAGTAGCTGACCATCTATCTGGCTTTCCATGTCCTTATTGAACGTTGAATTGATATTGTGCAGATTACGGGATGTACTTTGGCAGTGAAGAAAGCTCTGATTTCTGTAACTTCCATTCTTCGAGATCGTCCTGCAATGGGAAATGAAGATCGCCCTGCATTGGGAAATGATATAGGTATTTCTAGAGGAACAGTTGAGATGGTTCAGCTGGAGGAATCAGTTCGGCATGAGGAATTTTCTGATCCGCATAGAGAATTGTTTGCTGACCTTTATTCATTTTGTCCACCTTCAACCACAGATTCTATAGATAGTGTTTCAAAATTTCATTCATCATTGACATCTGCTGATGGAGGATCTACCTCAGATATGAAGCGCTCACGGCTAGAAGTTGTGTTTAGATTGATCTGTTCTAATGTTGCTGCTGGAGGCGTTATTGGTAAGAGAGGGGCCATGGTTCGAGATCTAGAGAATCAGTCTGGTGCTTCCATTAAATTTGCAGCTTCATCGATGGGATCCAGGGAGCGGGTTGCCACTATTTCTTCCCTAGAGGTTAGTCATTCCAAGTCTCGCACAAGAGTAGTTTTCCTTTTCTTTCTCCTAACTCTAAAAAAATGCACAAGCACAATACCGTTAGATTTTCCGTCTAATTTGTAGTTACAAGTTTTGATTTGGCTTCATTTATTCTAGGACCCTGATAATTGGGACTCGCCTGCCCAGAAAGCTGTCAGTCTTGTCTTTGCCAGATCAGTTGAAGTTGATCACCAATGGGAATTTTCACAACGCATCAATAAGGTTGCTGGTGTAACTGCAAAGCTTCTTGTTGGGTCAGACTTGGTTGCATACTTGACTGCCAATGGAGAAGAGGTTTCAGAGATTATGAACAGAACTGGTGCTGATATACAGATATTGGTTGAGAAGCAGATTCAGGATTATGCATCAGAGAATGATTCAATAGTACAGGTAAGATTTTCAGTTATCTTGTTTACAGTCTTGTTTTATACTGATAATTAATATGATCTTAAGCATTTCCATTGTACTAAAAAAGGCTAGAAGATCTTGAATGGTTGTTCTATGAGAAGTAAGGATTCTAGAATTGCTCTGGTGACCATAATACATGTATAGTTATTGAAATCTTCAATTGAAGTTTGCTAAACTTTATTCTTAAATATTATTGATCTTCGTCTGTATGCTCAAAGGACAGAGTTTCTTTTCTTGGCTGACATATCAATCTAGTATAAGGTTTGTATTTAGAAGAACTTCTCATCTACAAGTTAAAGTTTATTATTTGAGCTGTTTCATCTTTTCTAGGTTATGTTTGATAAATTGCAGAATTTGATATTCGCAAAGAACTTTCATTTGTATCTGGACATGTATTTATCCATGTTTATGAATTTGATTTCTCCATGTGTACCAAATTTATTTTGGAGATTGAAACATTGAAGTTGCAGTGGTGTCCAATTGTGGACATGCTTTTGAAATAGTTCCAAATTTTTATTCAATAACTTCAGGTTGAATTTTTCAATTTTCCCTCTCAAGTAGATTCCTTTGATTGACCATCATCGTATTTTTGTTCGATTTGTGGTCTGGCAAAACTCAGGATAGCCAGGTAATGATTTACGCCAATTTTCTAGTATTTGCATACTTTTCATATTGATTATTGTTGTTGTAAGGTACATCCATGCAACAATATCAGAAGATACAAATATACTATAATAGAATTGGTACATAAGAAGAAGCCTGTTTGATCTTATGATGCTTAAAAGAATAACATCAAGGGCATTACATGTTTCCTAGCAGTTTAGCACCCCCTTGTTAGTAGCTTTTATCTCAATTTATATCATGTTTGGCAGATTAGTGGCAAATATCAGTGTGTGCAAAATGCTCTATTCAAAGTTACCTGCAGGCTGAGGGAAAACCTTGTGTCAGTTCAGGAGCTCAATGAGGTGAAAATGAGAAACTGCGCTGGGGTATGGGAGACTAACCCTCCTGGACTGCACCAATTGTTGCACTCACGGTGCTTGTCTGGTGGAGTGAGAAACACTACCTCAGCCGGATCACATCAATGTTTATACCAAGCTCTTGATTCTGGTGAATATAATGAACTGGCAAAAAGAGTGGCTCTCTGTGGACTCTCTGATACTGTAGGTGTTTCTTCAAAATTGAAGTCATTAGTTCACTTTTCTTAATTCTTCTCTCAACTGATATATAGATTGCTAGTTGGAACTGAATTTGTCCAGAATATATAATGCAGACCAGGGAAACAGGACATACAATGGCCCTTACAAATGATAAATTGGGTTCAACTGCCATTGCTGGGGATTCAGAACTTAACAGGTCAGATTGTGCAAACAAAAAATTTAAGATGCCTTATTTTGTTAGGCTTATGATTTGGGATGTAACAAATACATAAGCTTCCAGTTAGTAATTGGTCTAAGTTGGGTAGTCCCATTGAGGAGCTCTGTAGGCTCAATTATAACTGCTGCTCTAAATGAGGTTCAATATCAATAGACAGGTCTTTCTTGCAGCTCAGATCAATAATACGTTTCCAGTTTTCCTGACACATTCTGTTCTGTTCTATGTCTACCTTGTTTCAGCAATTAGAATTTTAACAATGCAGTACTGGAATAACCTTGCACTACACTTAAAATCATGTTTTAATAAGAAATGATCTACAACATGGCTAATTATGAGTATTACCTTTAGGTGATAGATGGAACAAATTAAGTGCTCTATCTATTCTGTAATTTTCTGATTTGAAAATTCCTTTTATTTATATGCAGTGAAAAGAAACCTGCTTTTGCTAATACACTTGTAGAGATCACAGTTCCTGAAAATGTTTTCAGCTGTATTTACGGAGAAGATGGTAATAATCTGAGACAGCTTAAAGAGGTAAGCACAATCTTCGCCATAGACTATCATTAACTTGAATGTTTATGCTGTACTCGAAAATTGAACAGTATGCCTTCAGTTAGATAGGCAAAAGTAATTTCAGTAAAGGTGAAGTTGATCTGGTTTGGATCTGGATAATAATTCGAAATCTTAAGACCTACTGAAAGAAAAGAGTACATCCTTCCACTTTTGGAATATGTTTCATACATATAGTAGATAAAAGGTTAATTCCTTGTACTGTATGACTGAATTTTATATTTCCAGCACTGATGATCTTACAATTTGTGAAATCATGATCAAAACTCAATTCATGATTGATTGGTTGAACTGAGTTCGGCATTCTTGTTTCATTAAACCAAGACATATCTGCCTTGTTCTTGTTTTGTAATTCGAGACTTATAAATTCAATTCTTTCTACTTTGAACTAGATTTCAGGTGCGAAAATTGATGTCTCCGATCCTTGTCCTGGCAAAAGTGGCAAAATTGAGGGGAAGGTCATTATATCAGGAACACCTGATCAAGCCAAGACAGCACAAAGTCTGCTTCATGCCTTCATCAAATCTTTCCAGTAGAGGTTACTTTCGAGCATATTTTTGTAGCTTGTTTTGGTCATGAAAGTATAGATAGTAACTAGGCTCCTGCTTTTCTTCTGATATGATTCCGCTGTAAATGACTGGGAAATAGGAGAGTATTCAACATGGATGGTACTAGGAAAGTTAAAGGGTAAATGCCACATAGAGATCAGAATGTTAAATAGAAACTTCTATACATAGCCAACCTTATGTGAAATTACAATTTACAATACCCAGAATAAAATGGGAATTGAAATGGCAACCAGCTTATATGTTGTCTTGGGCTCAAGGTGCGGTTGAGTTCAGCTCCGACTCGAGTTGAAATTCACTTAAATTTCGAATAATTAGATTATGTTAATTAGCGATTTCAACTCACTTAAAAAATTTAAGTTATAATTATAAAATAAAATATTAATTTAATATATTATATTAATATATATGTATATATAAAAAAAAAAAAAAAAAACCACTTTTTGGAATGATTACAATTAGACTCTCATTTTCAAATATTTTGTGAAAAATCAACTCCCGATCAACACATATGATGATTTCACCGTTAAACGAGAACTTCTGTTAGTCCCATAGTAAAATGGCAAAAATACCCTTCCTATAATTTAATTGCGTCGGTTACTAAAGGTTGTTGTAGTTGGTTTTTAGCGGGAAAAATAAACTATTGGTGTTGTGGAATGACGAATTTGTCCTTAACACTACTCAAAATTAAGTTTTTCTAAATTTAATTGAAATGTACATTTTCCCATATTTATACTAATATAAGACATAATTAGTACTAATGTAATATCGAAACAGCCTCATCCTACACTGCAACTATGTGTACAGTAACAATAAATAGGCCAAAATAAAAAACAATAAAATGAAGCAATCAATACCATTCATAATTTTGAAGAACAAATAGAACTGGACCAATATTAGCAAATAGATTCAGCTTACATATCGAAACATGGACTTTTCGAAATAGTCAATGATGTCTCTAGAGGTCTTAAACACCAAACCATCTCCACAATTTGATAATAGCAACACACTATTAAAAATATAATTTTGAAGGAGCTTGGGGCCAATGGCACTTGCTAGCCCCTGGCCTCCGTCCCTGTGAAGGTGTTAGACTGTGAAGTAACTTAATCAAAATTGCTTGGATAAAGCTGACAGACACCTTAAGCAAAATTGTTATCACCTTTTGCTTGTTCTTTTGATGATTTTGTGGAGAACTTGCTACATTCCCGCTTCCTTCAGTCATTACTGTGGCCTGCATTCTGGAGAATTAAATATAATGGAGTATTTTATTTTAAAGCATTTGAACCATGATTAATTGTGTAGTATGGTTTGAAATCGAACTTGCATCATCATTAGCCTCAGTAGTGGACCTGAAAGATGGATTCTTTGGGCAAGTCCAGTTATTGTGGCCTTTGCTCTTACAAAGTCTGCATGTAACTGGCCCATACCTTGTCCTAGGTGGTGATTCACCTTCCTCCCTACATCTCTTTTTAGTAGGTCCGTTTAGTTTTCGTTTATAATTCGAAAGCATGCTTAGTACCAATTGAGCTAAGCATGATTTTACTTGACCCTTAACGTGGCAGATCAAGGGTTCGAGTGCTAGGAGAAGCGAAAGAAAGAAACCAACAGTGACTCAATCGGTACTCAGCATGCTTTCGCTTGATCCTTAAGGTGGCAGAACAAAGGTTTGAGTGTTGAGGGAGACAAAAGAAACCGCTTAAAACCACTGACCGGAATAACCTAACTAGCTAGTAGTAGTAGAGCTAACATAGTAGGACCGGATTAATCGGACTAGCCAGAGTGTTATAAGGTTATGCTCTAATATCACCATTGTAATGCCCTTTGTATATTTTGTCATCACTCGTATACTTCCTGAGAAAATTTGTAGAGGATTTTCCCAATTGGTCTCTCATCCCTAAATTGCTCTAGATCAAGTACGCATAACTTTGGAGTTCTCAAGTTTTGAGCTCCCGAAAAGTAGTGTGCATATGGGTGATATGAGTTGTAACTTCAATCCTTTTAACCTTACTGAACCCGGAATGTTAGATAAGGAATATATTTTGGAAACTTAAAAGTTTCCCATCTCCTAACATCAAAGGTAACTTTTAAATCCTTAGTTTCATGGAATTTGAATTTTGGTTATGAAAATAGTGGATTAGTGATCCTCGGATGTTTACGTAAGCTTTCATTGGTTTTGATGAATCCCAAGTCTAATCTCAAAATATGCTCTTATTGTAATTGTATATCTGTATGTGTTTTATGTAGTTTTGATGTGTATTATATGAATAAGTAAGCTATCAAGTGGAAGTTTTTACTTGTAGATTGACAAATGTGACGTTTGTACTTATTCTTTTCCTTAAACAACCAGTTATTATTGTTGATGGATTGCAAAATATGTCTACTTACTTTGATGCCATGAAATAAAAGAAATCTTGTTATTTACCTAATGTTAGTTAAAATGTGAATTTGGAAAAAACATTGCTTATTCCGGTGAATTTTTAATTTGATAAATGATTAAAGATATAACAATATTATATTATCTAGTGGTATAAATTTTTAATGATTATTGAATGACATGAGTGTGATTTGATCAGTTAGCATGATTGTGTATGTGTGTGCTTGAACACATAATCGTAACTTGAGTGGTAAGACGAATTTGCTAAGAAGAAAAAATCAATCCCAAGAGGATTTAGTGCCCTTACGAGGTAAACAATTGCAATAATGAGAAAAATGGTGAATAATTATATATATATATATATATATATATATATATATATATATAAAAGAATACACATAAAGTTAAGGTAGTTTACATATTTTGAAAATTGGATATGTGGCATACACATGGCAGATGTCCAATTACGTTACACCACGTGTCCAAAGCAACTCATTATCTTCTCTCATTGATTTGGTGAGACTTTTTTTTTTTATTTATTTGTCGAGTTTTCATTTCTGAGTTTTCATTTCTTGGTTTTGATAGTTTTCTTTCTCTTCTTTCTTTTGTCTCTTCCTTCAGTAGATTTCAATTTTGTGTCAACGTAAAAAAAAATATAGATTGTCTCTCATTCCTCTCTTTTTGAATTTTCAAGTTTATTTAGGATGATGTTTTTAGGCCTTTAATAGAATTGGACAAAGGGTTTAAGTTGGATCCTCGACAAAATCTATGTATGTCGATGTTTCAATTTAGATTTTGTGAAAAGTTTTGATTTTTTGGTTTGTTCAGATCTTTGGTGGAGGGGGCTAAAAGTTAAATCAAAAGTAAAAGTGGACGGTGGAGAAGGAGAAGATATTATTAGACAAAGTATCAAAGTACGGTCTTGGCATGTGAAAGAACATTCCTAAAGATTCCGAGTTTGTTCCTTTCCACACTCAACAATCCACTACAATCATCACCACTCTCCCTTCTTCGTAATGGTACCTTTTTAATTTCTACGCCCTTAGGATTTAATTCACTTACCATTTGATTTATTTTCTAATTTTAGCTGCCAAATTTTATCACTGAAATCACGACAGTTTTCTTAGTGGTGTCTGATTCTCTTATTTTTCAGTTTTTTGTTTTTGTTTAGTGTGATGAGAGTAGCTTTTAGATTGTCGATATGATTTTTTTGTTTGGATTTATAAGTTCACTTGCCAATAGCGTTGCTTAAGTGTATGTTCAGCGTCAGCTGTTTTATTAGCGGTTAGCGGTTTGAACAGCGGTCGGAACAACGTTCTGAAAAAATAGATATTCGGTGATAGCTTTTTCAAATAGCGGTTAACGGTTCACTTAGCAGTCTGATGAACGCTGTTCAAATTAGCTTTCGCCCCAACCGCGGTTATAAAACTACTAAAATACCCTTTTATTTCACATTAATGAATACAAATTCAATAATTAAATCAATTATTTTTGTAATTTTATGTCTAACCGCAATTTTAACCGCTATTTTGACCGTTATTCTAACCGCTATTTAAAACCGTTAATCACTACAGCTATTCTAATTGCTAATTTTAACCGCTGACGCCGAACATAACCTAATTTGATGGCTATGAGTAAATTTAGATTTGATTTTTAAAGAGAAGATTTATGTAACTTATAACTATGTAAGGTGTTGAAAAATAATGAAGTAAGCTTTTATTTTAATTCATTTGATTATTAATGAAGTGAAGAATCTTATTACATTAATCGACATACTATCTCTAGCAATCCTTGTCCTCTCTTCTAGGCAACGCTCTAGTTTATCTATTCAAATAAGCTTCATGATGTATATAAAATTAAAGAATCAATCAGTTTATACAGTTCAACTAACATGGTGTATATATGGCTCTATCTAACCTTTATATTATATCGATTAAAGCTGCTATGTGACTCAAAACCTTATGAAGAACTCAATGCGAACACACTGGCAACAACATTTGCACTAGCTGAGTAATGTCATTTGTCTACAGCTTAAGGATCTCTGTTTGAAATTTGATACAAATCCATCAATTTTGGGAGGTAAAAATTCTCATAGATTCTTTAGATAGAATTTTCAGGTTATGTCTTTCAATTTTCTTCTTGTGGGTGATTATTTACCCTGCGCAACTACTTAATCAAATATATGATAAAATCTCAAATTGTTCTTCATTTTGTTAGTTTATTTAGCTTAAAATTTATATATATATATATATATATATATATATATATTAAATATGGAATTTATGTTCTTTTGTAGAGTTCTGTTATGCTCTCCTACTTGCTTATTACCTCATCACTAATTTCAATTTCCTCCCAAATGTGAGTAAAACGTTTTATATCAATATAATTCAAAGCATATGTATGGACTAATTTAACACCAATTAGCTTGGATTATTGTAACTTTTCCGGCTGTTTTGCTCACGACCATGGTTGTGGAGAAGTATTTAAACAATAGTGCCATTATGTCAGTTTATGTGTTTCGATTCAACATGCAATTCTTAGCGATTGCATATGTATGACTTTTTTTATTTCTCACTTTTTTCTTCAAACTCGTTATCGCTTGCTTTAGTTCAATTTTCCTTTTTGTATCTCGGTTAATTTTGACTTGGTGATTTTTAATTCTCTCTTGAGGAACCTCTTTTAGTCTATATATATATATATGAAATAGTGAAAGATCATGACCTAAATTTTTGTTTTTGGAATTATTATATGTCCGCGTTTGGTATGATTTTGATATAGGATGTTTGAATTTGGTTAACGTTTGATTTCTTTTTTAAATATTTTTTTCATGGTTATTAGTTTTATTGATTGAGTTCATATTAAGGATAATAAAGTTTAAACTTTCCAAGCAGTACTTTCTGCTATTATGAGTAAACTAGATGACATTAGTTTTGTTTTGGGGTTTATTGAAGCTATTGGAAGAAATATAATAATTACAAGAACTTTTTGGTCATTCTCGCTGTTAATAGACTTTGCTTTTGATGTATTTATTTTAGGGATAAATGACATCTGACCCCTGTACTTGGCTGCTTGTCCCGTTTAACCTCCTGTACTTTGTCTCCTACCATTTAGCCCCCCTTAACTTGGCTTTTCTCTACCATTCCACCACTTTTGATAAGGAGTGCGCCACATGCGCGTGACGTGGCATGGCATGTGTATTAAATGCTATAATAAAATTTCATTTTGCCCCTAATACTTGGCCTTTTTGTCACTTAACCCCTCGTACTTAAATTTTTTTTTCCATTAACCTTTTGTACTCTACTTCTTTTTTTTCACTTGAGCTCATTTATTTATTTATTTTTAATATTTTAAATATTTTTCACCATCTTATTTTCTAAAATTTCAATTATAACCTTACTTTTACAACTGCACAATTAACTAAAAAAAATAAAATAACATATACTATTAATTTTTATATTACTTTTTTACTGCATAAACTATTTTTATGGTTTTTAATTTTATTTTTAAAATTACTTTTTTTTAGTAACAAAATAAAATAAATACATACAATACAAAACTAATTTTAAATCAATCTTTGAAATTAAATCTTGAAATTAATTACAAACATATAAATATAATATAAGCATAAAATTTTCATTTAGACGGAAAGATAAAATAGTGCATACTTCATTAAATAACAAAATAATTATTGATATGTAGCAGAAAATTTAAAATATAAAATAATAAGAATATTAAAATAACTATATAATTATTAAAATTTAATCTTATTTATTAATATTATAAATTTTTAAAATTTTATACTAAACTTATCATATAAGTTAAATCTAAAATAATTTATGCAGTAAAAAAGTAATATAAAAGTTAATAGTATATGTTATTTTATTATTTTATTTAATTGTGCAATTATAAAAGTAAGGTTATAATTGAAATTTTAGAAAATAAGATGGTGAAAAATATTTAAAATATTAAATAAATAAATGAGCTCAAGTGAAAAAAGAAAAAAAAATAGAGTACAAAAAGTTAAGGGAACAAAAAATTTAAGTACAAGGGGTTAAGTGACAAAAAAGCCAAGTATTAGGGGTAAAATAAAATTTTATTACAACATTTAATACACATGGCATGCCATGTCACGCGCATGTGGCACACTCCTAATCAAAAGTGGCGGAATGGTAGAAAAAAGTCAAGTTGAAGGGCTAAATGGTAGGAGACAAAGTAAAGAGAGCTAAACGGGACAAGTAGCCAAGTATAGGGGCTAGATATCATTTATCCCTTTATTATATCAAGAGATAAATATTAGTACTATTGATTTAGGAAATTTTTATTATGTTTCGCACTGACTATAAATGTTTACAGATGTTAATGTGAATTCACATATGTGAGAAGAAATGATAGTTGTGGGTGGGGTTACTAGTTTTTGTCAATGATGTATAGATATAATGGAAATTTTCATTATCAAAGAGATAAATAATTGTGGGCTTAATAATCAAGTTCTTTATAAAAATTGAGCTTTAAAGGTAAAAGTAGATGATGTAATTCTAATATATTCTTATATAATTGATTTATTATTGTTGTACAATTTTAAATACAAATACCATCTTAAACACGAATAAGTTATGATTTATGTAAATTTCTTATAATATACCATTAATGCAGTTTATTTTGATTCAATATATATGACTTTTATTCATCTGCTTCAACTATTGAAATTACTATAATGAATGAAAAAGATGAAGACACACCATGTATTTGTCATTTGGTGGTGATAATCTCTGTACCATCGATAATTCTTCATAGTACTAAAAAATGCATCCGACAACAATGACAATTTATGATCCTCGCAGATTTGTGATTGTTTATTAATTTTAATTAATTGTATTTATACATGACATTTTATTTATTAGGATAGTTTTATTTGTGAATCATATAATGCTTCACTAACCGATAAATTTTTTAGGTCAGAATGAATCAAATGCTCTATTATATTATATTTGTCTTCATAATTTCACTTTTATTTTATTTTTCTTATACTCAGATATTCCATTGATGTTTCTAATGATTTAAGAACTGTTATGTTTGTGCATATATCCTTTAATTGTAGTGTTGTTAAATTTCAAGCAATCCTCAGTTTTATACTTTCACGAAAGATGAGTAGGTACATACTAAGCTATTGGGAAAATTTCTAACTTATGAATATTTTTTTATCAATTTGAAATAAATCAAATGTTAAGATGTATGAATTTGTAAATTAATGCATATTTGGATTATGGATATTTGTTCAGATATTTGATCTTTTAACATTTTGCGTTCAAATAAATAATTAATAGTTATATTTAATGAGAGAGTGTGGCTTACCACTTGAAAAACTTTCAATTGTTGTATAAAAAAAAAATTTGTTTGGCATCCGTATTTAGTTAGATAATAATATAGGTTACCAAGATATTTAATAACGCGCAATGCACGGGTTTGTTTACTAGTGAATAATATAATATAATGAGGGTAGTGGTGAACCTACTAATAAATTTCATAAGAGGATATGGAAATTGAAATGAGATCCTAGTATTTAATATGGGAACTTGGATGTGGATATGGGTAGTCATTCCAAGTGTTAATGAGAAATTGCATTTTTCTGGTGCAAAATCATTTGGATAATACTTCGATTAACTATTGTTGCTTCGACTTGATTCAAAGTGTAACGTCAAAAATGGGTTTAGAATTTTTCGGTATTTTGAGTCAATTTTAACTTTTTGGTCGAAGTTTTTCAAAATTCCAAGTAGGAATAACTAGAAAATTCACTGTATGAGTAAAATTGGTAATTATAGGCTATAGAATGGAAGTATATGGTCAAATTGACTTAATTAAAGCGTTTTCAAAACAAATTTTTTAAGTTGGGGTTATTTTATAAAAATGGAGGATTTTAGGCGAAAGTGAGTTTTTATTAGTTAAATTGAATTTTGAGAGTTAGACAAACTATTTTAAAATCTTAAGGACATTTTAAATCTCTAGTGAGCAGAATGGTGAACTAGAGAGTTGGTGGCCATTTAATGGACTAAGGGCCCAATTAATTCCAAACCCACTAAAAAGCCCAACAACTCATCCCAGCATACTCATCCTACTCTATACACCCCCACATCCCACCATAACCCCTAAATCCTATCAACCTTATCAACTACCCTCATTAAAGAAACCTTTCACAATTCCCTCATCCTATTAGATACGTAAAACATATATACACTTCTACTCTCACACTCAAACCTCACAACCACAAAGATCCATTTGCTTCACGTTACTCATCACTTCTACCTGAGAGAAAAACTCCTCTTTCAATACCTTGAATTTGGTAAGAAACCTTAAACCTCTATTGATATTCTTGGTTTTTGGATTGTGAAATTTCAATTGGAACTTGTTATTAAGGCTTTAATAGTCATTATTGCTTCCGGTTATAGTTATAATCTCCAGTTCGCAATGCCATTAGAACCCTAGAGTAAAT
The DNA here is from genome assembly GCA_031304145.1 of Cardiospermum halicacabum. Lineage (NCBI taxonomy): Eukaryota > Viridiplantae > Streptophyta > Magnoliopsida > Sapindales > Sapindaceae > Cardiospermum > Cardiospermum halicacabum. The sequence continues at coordinate 10,692,650 of CM062394.1, read as the reverse complement.
GTGTATTGGTCATGTTGGATATTAGGTGTAGAGACATGGAAAAGTTAGTAATGTCATTAGAACCCTGAAGTAAATATGTAATAATTTGTTTGTGTTAGTATTGGACTAGGTGACTAGGGTGTTAGTGGAACCAACCCGGGGCAACCTAGCTAGCTATCACCAGAGGGAAGGTTAGCACTTTAATTTTGTGCTCCACATATTGTTTGATGTTTGTTTAATGTGTCTTTTCATTAAAATTGGTTAATGGAAACCTTAATGAGCCTAAATTAGTTATTTGATGAAATGCTATGTTGTGAATTGTAACCATTTGAATGCAAATATGGTGTCTGATGGACTAGTGATCAATAAATGGATTCCTTTATGATTTTGGTAGACATTATGGATAATTGGCCAAATTGTATATTGTTGATATTATGTGGAAAATTTGATGAAAAATGCATCATGTGGTTAATAAGGAATATGAATATGAACATGTGTTCTTGACATTATGAATTTTGATTTTGTTCATTGTGGCTATTGAAATGGTTATTTTATATATGTAATATTATTGACCTCTAAGAGGTCCCTTGCAATAAGAAATAATGGCTAAATAGTTAAATTATGAATGATTACATAATGATAGTTTGCTCTCAATCTAGTGAGAGGATGAAATATCATGCTTTAGGGAATAAAAGTACCTTCATATACGAAAACTATATATATATATATATATATATATAAGTGAAATTTTGACTAAGTGGCCTAGGACATAAGAAAACTAGATAGTTTTTACCCCAGTTTTGAGTTGAATCAAGTAGCTTTTGGTGGAAAAAATGTCACTTTTAGGAAGCTTGGTCTATAGAGGTAAGAAAAGAAGAATCGCAAAGAAAGGCCTCATTTCAGTACCAAGGAAGTTGATAGAAGTGGCTGCAAGAAAAAGTGTCAAAAGTGATGCGGAAAAGAAAGAATCAAAGACCTTCCAAGCATATCGCGCCCTAGTTGGCGCCTTTGTTAAGGAATAAGTTACAACACAATAGATCAGGGTGCTGAAAAAAGTACCGAGACTTTCTCACACCTTGGTCGCCTTGACCAAGACACGAGTCAAAGCCACGAAAAACTATACCGAGACTTCCAGGTACCTTGGCCAACGCCTTGGTCACTCTAACCAAGGAGTGGACAAAGACACCGAGGACAAAAATTAATGTCATTTTTTATATTTCAAAGGGAAATTCCGGTATTTTCTTTGGAGGAATATAAAACTTGATAGAAAGGGTTTTGAATAGTATTTTGAAGGTCACTGATAATCACACTTAGAATTGGAAAGGGTTTGAAGCTGCATGGAACTCTTTAGAGAAGAATATATCTCACCTAAGTTACTTCAATGGAGAAAGCGAGCAACTTTCTTACAGATTTTGGTTTGGGCAGTAAGGGCATCACTTCACCAAGCTAATTTAGTTGTTACTAATCACTCTCATATCTCATTTGATTGTAATTTATGTTGTTATAGTTATGAGTAGCTAAATACACATTGAGGTTCCTAGTACCTAACTATTGTGACTATTGCTATTCTTGGAATTAATGGATGATGTGAGTTTTATTTCATAAGAATTAGGTTTTAATGCTTGTAGATGATTGATCACCATTTGCATGACTTAATGGCATAAACTAGCTTAAAAGAGTAGGATATATTAGATATAAATTAAAATGCTTCATTGAACATAATGCTAGAGATAGGCTATATGAATTGGAGAATTGATGATAAGGTGTGTAGTTGAACCTATTCTACCATTTAAGTGACATATGTGGATAATTAGGATAGTTAGGCTACTATTAATGAAAATTTTGGTAGTAATGTCCTTGAGATTAGATGATACTCATTAACATCAATGAATAACATGGTTTTATAGTTAAGGGGATAGAAATCTCTCCACTTCCATTTGTTACTTATTGTTTTTGTGTTAGCTTCTAGTTCACTAGTTTAATCATCATATTATGAACTTGAATTGGTTCTTCACTAAACTAGACCTAATAGGCATTAGTTCAATTCTAGTTGGCCAATTCTTATGGATCAATACTTTTTACTACTTGACTTGTTGGTGTGCACTTGCGCTTAGACCAAAATCCCGTCATGACGACTCTTAACAGGTTATGACAGCATCAAGGCCTTCAGATCCTTTGTTATAAAATCCAAAATGTGGTAATTAGTTCAAAATGGGCATAACCAATTATACCGACCTTTGGGTCCATCATGAGCAATAGCTCTTATAGTGTCTTCGACTTTATCACCCCGCTTTCACTAGTTAACATAGAGTAAGGGAGAACAATTGAAACCTAGTTAACTTGGTGCTATAACCTTGTTTGAATGAATCTCACTTATCTACTACTTAATACTTTTGGATTGCCTGAATGGCTGATTTATATGTATGAAATCGGTAAACTAAAGTATGGCTAAATATGCTTCAAAGTTGTTGAATTTTATTGGGGGTAATATTCAACTGGATCACCAAACCTTTGGAGTCGTTTGAATAACTTATTGGGAATAATTGGGAAGTTTATGCTGCTTGTCCTTATTTTTTAGCATTGGGCACTTTAGTTAGTGCTTTGGTCAGATATACCAAAGCGTGGGACGAAACGCCAAGTGCTCTTGATACAAATCTGGTCGTCTTATCCTGCAACTTGGTTAAGGGGACCAAGACATAAGTCAACATATGGATTGCTCTTGGTACGGTTTTGGACGTCTTACCCGACAACTTAGTCTCAAAGCGCCAAAAATTCTTGGTACTATTTCTAGCGACTTGGTTGACAGCTTGATCTAGGTGATCAAGACTGTAACATCCAAACCCCGCCCCTAGATAACTTTAGACATGTTGGTCAGGCATCATATCATTAATTGACTAGTCTTAAGGCTGATCATTAGCCCCACAAACCACCACTATACTTTCCAGCATGTTTTGTTCTCACTCATATACTTTCCTGACAAACTTCCTGAAAGGTCACCCATCAGAAGATTTCTCTAAGTCAAGCACGTTTAACTTTGGACATACTTTCTTGACAAACTTCCTAGAAGGTCACCCATCATAAGATTACTAAGTCAAGCACGCTTTACTTTGGAGTTTAAATTCTCTGTTCTTGAAACGTAAAGTGTACATTGGTGATATAGGTAGATATTCAAGTCCTTTTAACCTTTTATCAATTTAAGGTGTTACAAAGAGGTAGAACAAAAAGCTAAGGAATCTCGATACTGCTCTGGGCATCCTGGTCATGGTCTTAGCGGCTTGGACAAGGCTACTAGGGAGTGGACCAAGGTTCTAGGTACCTTTATGAGCCATCAAAATTCATTTTCCTTTTTTTGAATGGTTGTTACTTTTTTCTTGTTTGATGATAAGTATCTCAATTGGATATCATGTATTCACGATAGTAATTAGTTAAGAAGTATGGTTGTATGTGATTATTTACGCGTGAAAATGTTAACTAGGAAGCAAGCCTGACCCTCTCATTTCTTTATTTTTCTTGTGTCCTTTCTAAATTCTGAAACGGGTGATTTAGCAAGTTAGACCGAATCATTACATTTCAGGAAGTGGCTTGAAGATTATTATTTGACTTTGCTCATGTTTTCCTCAAACTTGTTATGTTCAACAAATAATTTTGTAAAACTATGATATATGTTTTACTTAGCATTTGCTTTTATTATATGCAGTTGTTGTTTGAGAACTCACATTTGATGATATTGATATGCTATAGATGTATTATTGAATACCATTTGATACGTAAAACCTCATGTGGAATTATTTTATGGACATATAGTTATATGTATATCGAATAATTGTAATATGGCGCCACCGACCACCATGCCTCAGGTCCTTCGAGGGTGGGGTCGGATCCTACATGGAGAACTTTGGTCTACTATGGAACTTGCTCCATTGGAAATATGAAAAGAATATGAAAATGCAAAATAAAAAAATGAGAAAATATTTTAGGTTAAGCTTATATAGGAAGAATATGTTAAAATGTTCACTTACAACTAATCATAATGATTAAGAATGAAATAAGACATTCACACAGTTAATGGTTCGATATATGGTGATATGTGTGAATGAACCTGATGAACCAAGTGGTTACTTGATAGTTGATGAACATAATAAATTTGAGAAATGGTCATTTAAATGGAATGAAGTGTTATTTGTTGATTTTGGCATGTTCATGGAGATGTGATTAAAAATGAATTAGTAATGGATGGGTGATTTGTAACCTTATTGCATGAATGAGATTGGGAGACTTGATTTGAACTTGTTGTAATGTATAAAATAGGATATGGGATGTAATTTTATTAGCTTTAGACCTAATAGTATAACTCTACATTTTAGGTTCTAAATACTTTTTGAAGAAGCTTAAAAGTGCTTAATGTTGTTTAACAAATTCTAGTATATGTATTCCACAATTCAAACTCATTTTGATATTTAAAGATATGCCTTAAGTGTTAGAAAACTCAAAAAGGATTTTGGTTTCGAAAGACTTAATTGCTAGAAATTTTAATTTCAAAGTATCCAGGCTCATTGGTAGAGCTAGTAGTTAGTCTAGTTGTTGGATTTATGATCTCATGTTATTTCTCCTAATTGGTAGGCAAACTGTCAGTAGCCTAGCAGTTTGCCTTACACTGTCAAGACATCTTGACCAACTAATAGACACACTACTAAATTTCCATCTAGTTAGTTAAGTGACTTTCCAAACTCTTCCAATAGCAGAAGCACTCTGCTGGCCAACAATGAAGATGATTATCAGTAATGGTAGGATAGCTCAGCTAGTACATGAACAAACGATACAATGCAAGCAAAAGTGGGACTAGAATAGAAGAGCTTGCCCCACTCATATTACTTTGTTTAGAATCCGAATTAAGTTTCATTTATGGCAACGAATTTATCTCAAAGTTCTCTATACAACCATGTTTGTAAAATTTAGAAATAAGTCATTTGACACTTGTAATTTCAATTCTCCTCCAAGTGAATGTAAATCCAAAATTTTATCTTTGGAAGTAAGATTAAAATGGACAAAGGGCCATATGTATTTGAATTCATTTATTTTCAACTGTTTGCAAGTATAATGATTTCTATTATAATACTTACCCTTGATTGGAAATAAACTTTCTTTGACTTTTGAAATTATCCAAAAAAATGACTTGGTTGGTTTCCGTTGATCAATTTTGACTTTTTGTTGACTTCATGTTAACTTCCTTACATGTTCTAAATCTTTTTGTTTCAAGGCTTAATAGCTTGTCCCCTGACATGACCGTGATTTATCGAATATAACTTATAGCATAAGTAATCTTTGGATAGGTTCCAAAGATTCATTAAGGGCTTCTAAGACTAAAATTTGGACATGATCAGGTTAACTGAAGCAATTTGAGGGACAAGTTACCACCTTAAGCGAATATTATGTATTCTGATAGGTTCGATAAGCTTATGGACTCTTAAAGATCCATAAGAATCGATATGTGTGAAGGTCTTAAGGACAATCTATTTGTATGAATATGAGTACGTGTATATATTGTGGTAGTGAAAATAGTATATGTGTTTTTAATGAACAAACAATTTGTATATATTGTAATGAATTGTGTATGTAATCTAAATATGTGATAGGTGAATTACGCTTTGGTTTGTAAACACTTTCTAAAAATGAGTCTGGAACTTAGACATGTTTCTATAGTAGTGAAATGGAGTCAAGAGTTGTGCTTGTGTCGTTTGATATTATGGTGTGAAGTATTATGTATGAATGTTAGGCAAGTATGATGAAATATATGGTTATGAAAATAGATGGCTAAAATAGTAAGAATAATGTATAAATGAAAACATATGGATTGATAACATGGTTTGTGGTCCTAGGATTATATATGCAACTTTGGATTGAATTTAGTTTAAAATTGTGCATTGGTTCTAATGTGATATTTATATTTGATGAAATGTTCTAGCATGAATTTTTTGTTACAAAATATGTTTATGATTAACTTATTTGATGAAGGAAACCTTAGGAGGTTCTGATAGAGATGCTATGTCTAAGAAATGTGAGGTAGTAAGCTAATTTACATGTATATGGTTATTTTGGGACATGAGGTGCAACATAGGTATTATTGTCTAAAACTTCTAATTTTCTCTATCTTTTTCTATTTTTCTATTAAATAGTTGTATATGTGAATGATCGAGTACGAATTTTGGAGAAGACCTTTATTTCATGTATTCATATCTTATTTAGGGTATTATATGTATTTTGAATAAACTCTGTTTTGTAAATAATTGATTTCAAGTTATTGATTTGTTAAAAAAGTTTGTAAAAGGGGCTTTTTGCACCATTGGGCCAACCAATTAAATTCATTATATTTTTAAACCAAGAATTAAATTTCTTAAAAACTAAATAATCTAAAATATAATTTGCACCTAATGAACTAAGAGTACCATAATATCCCTCCCAATTAAAAAACTAATTTAAAATATATTTATATGTATTAAGGATGCGTAAGGTCTATTATGTCCTTCAATTTAAAATTTTGAATTCAAAAATAATATTCAAATATTGATCCCACCATATTTAATAAAGATCCCAATAAATTTGTTAATGGTCTCCATACAATAGGAAAAATAATTCTCAATTGTATCGAAACCCTAACTTTTACAATCTCAATTCCATACATTCTTGGAACATCAAATTCAACATTGTTTGTCCCATAACAATCCATAAGCATGTCTGCACATATCTCTCTACTATATTTCTAAAAATACGTCTTCCATCACAACTCAAAGGTATGTTTTAAAGTTTTTTCATTTTTGAGCATGGTAGAGTTAATGTTATGGTGTAAGGGTGTAGAGGTCTTAAATATATGATTCTAGAGTTCATGGTAACGTCTATATGGATATTGGATAGTGTTTGGAGTCAATTGTATGGTATAGGACTGCAATTTTACGAGTTAGGATTGAAATTCCTGATTTTACATTTTTCAGCGATTTCCTGGGTTCCATACCTGAAAATTGTCAAGAATTATACTATTTTTGGTGTCCATGCATGGAAATAGACCTGCATTTTCTTGTCTTTGATTTCCTGGTATCGAAACCGGGAAATGGGCCAAATGAGCTCATATTTCTGGGTGTCCATACTGGGAAACTACTTTGATGCATTATTTTTTTTATTGTGTTTAAATAATTCATATTTTCTTCGTGGGTTTGAAAAAGACACTAGTCTACTTCAAGGTTAGAGAAATGGTCTTTATGATCTCGATAACAATATTTCACTCCCGATTGGTAGCAAAACGTTATTTGACATATCACTGACACATGCCCAAACAAACATATCGAAGTTCCAAATTTCAAGGAATCACCGCAGAATGAAGATTTGACACAAGCAATGAACCCCACAGTTGAAAGCCCTTCGAGGATATACCATTTCATCAGGAAGCTAACTCGCCTGAGTCTCATTTACTTTAGATATATCACTTTTTTTATGAGTTTGTTTGAACATCGTTTATCATATGATATTTGTTGAATATGGTTTGGTTTTTGAATATGGTTTGGCTGTAATTATAATTTTGAATGTAGAAATAGATTTTGGAAATGGTAATGAAACATGTTATTCCCTCGTTTAATACATGAAAATTGGACATTGTTTTATGCTGTTTCCCGGTGTCCATACAATGAAACATATTGACTTGTAATTATTTTTGGACACGACAACATGGATACATGATGATATTTGGTCTATTTCCCAATATTGATACAGGGACACTGATTGGCAAAATTTCCAATGATTTTCAGATTTCATGGGCAGGATATGGGCCGATATGACAGCCATTTCCCGGTCCTAAGGGAGGAAAATGGGCTAAGATTGTCAAATTATTTCCTAGTGTGACAATTTTGAAATTTTTTTGGCTTGTATTCTGGTATCCATACAATGAAACAGATTAACCAGTAATTATTTCCTAATACGAGTGCATGAAAACATGTTGATATTTGGTCCATTTTTTGGTGTTCATACAGGGAAACGGTTTGTCAAAAGTCCTAGTGATCTTCATGTTTTGTGGCCGAAATATGAGCCAATACGACAACTACTTCTCGGTACAAAGGGAAGAAAATGACCGGGATCTGGAAATTAGTTTATGAATGTTGGTTTCCATGTATTGGGACCAGGACACTAGAGCCATTTATAACTGTGTCCCAGTGCTAAATTTAGGAAACTGAGGGCCTTATTTCTAGGCTTCGAGATTGGGACATGGTGCAATTTGTGACACATTTCCGAGTATGAACACCTGAAAACTTTGATTTTCCTCATTGAATAGTATTTTTCAACTCCAATCAACTTTTCCCGCCTAGTAATAATATAAAGAGTATTGTTTAGTCCTTTCCCTCCACCCCAACCTGTTGTGGCACGCAAGGATGGATTGGAAAATCAATATAATTGGTTTAAAGTGGATTTTAGGTACCTTCTAATGACTAAAAATGGATGATTATCCCGACTTACACATAATGGAGCTTAAATGTATCAAAAAAATTCATAATTGAAATAGTTGAAAATCATGATGTTTTGCATGGCCTACGTATGAGTACATTGTCCATCATGTATAACTCTTACATGTCAAGTGGTGCAAAGATCTAAACACCTAATTCCTTATAACTTGTGTTGGATTCCTTTATTGTAAGCATGGATAATCATCCACTTTTAGCCATTAGAAGATACTTAAAACCCATTTTAAACTTATTACATTCACTAACCAATCCATCCTAATGTGTCATAATTTGATAGGGTTGAAGGAGGCAACCAATAAATCATCCAAGTACTATTAATAAGTGTTTTAAGATGTTTGGAATTGAAGATAATGCAATAAAATGTGGGAATTTAAAGTGTCTAGGGGTCGATACCGGGAAACCAGACAAAAATTACTCCATGTCCCGGCCCTAAAACATGGAATTTACCCTATTAGTTTCCTAACTCACATAGTTAAAAATGGTGCAAAACGGGACCCGTTTCCCGGTGCTTATACATGAAAATGATTATTTCATAATAAATTTGTTCTTAAAACAACCACAAAACAAATGGAAGAAATAAATGAATCCAACACAAGTTATTAGGAATTAGGAGTTTATATCTTTACTCCACTTGGAATGCAAGAGTTATACATGATGGACAATGTACTCTTACTTAGGCCATATAAAACATCATATTTTTCGACATTTTTAATTGTGAAATTTTTTTATCGATTTGAGTTACAGTAAGTGTAAGTATGGATAATCATCCACTTTTAGTCATTAGAAGATACCTTTAATCCACTTTAAACCTATTTTATTCATAAACCAATCCATTCTAGTGTGTCATTACTTGATGGGGTTAAAGGAGGCAACCAATAAATCATCCAAGTGTTATTAATAAGTGTTTTAAGATGTTTGGAGTTGAAGATGATGCAATAAAATGTGGGAATTTCAAGTTTCCAGGTTTAGACACCGAGAAACAAGGCCCAAACTAAACCATGTCCCGGTCACAAAACATGAAAATGACCTCATTAGTTTTCTAAATCCCATAGCTAGACATTAGAAATTGAGCCCTTGTATCGGTGCCGACACCGGGAAATGAATACCAGGACATAGACCAAAAAACTATTAAGTTTTCATGATATCGAACCAGAAAATAATTTGGAAAAATCTCAGGTCATTTCCCTCCCTGGGAAATGTCTGTCAGATTGGCCCGTTTCCGGCCCTTAAAATTGGGAAATAATAGGGAATTTTGTCAATCCATGTCTTTGTATCAATACTGGGAATCAGACCAAATATCATCATGTTTCATATTTTCGTACCTGGAAATTATTGCTGGGCTGTCAGTTTTACGGTGTGAATACCGGGAAATAATATAAAAATATCCTGATTCCATGTGTCAAAAGAGGAAAACAACATGTTTCATTACAATGCTCAAACAAACTCATAACAAAAGTGATATATCTAAAATAAAGGAGACCGGGATGATAAGCGTCTAATAGCCTGTGTATCGGTCTTCAACACTGGAAATGACTGACAAAAATAATCTCTTTTGTATCCTGGTATGGGTACTGGAAAATAGGCAAAAAAACCACCTTTGTCCAGGTTTTGATGTTTGAAAACCGATAATTTATTTCCTAGCATGTGTCACGATATCAATACACCTTTTCCATACATGGATACTAGGAAATGATATAATTCGTGTAAGTTTTTCAGGTATGAAAATCGGGAAATGGCTGAAAAAACTAATAATCAGGAATTGCAACCCTAACTCGTAAAATTGCATTCTTATACCATACAATTGACTCGAAACACTATCCAATATCCTTCTCATCTAAATCAGAGTTAGTTATGCTACACACTTCATCTACCAATCTATTCATAAAAATATATTCACTCTGTTTAGATGTTCTGTAATGTATAAATGAAAATAAAGTCTCAACCAAGAAATAGAGTAATCAAATCTATGTATGCTATAGTTTAATTAGGCTCATGTTGATTACATTTATAATAAATCTACCAACTTGTGGCCAAAAAGTCTTATAACAGAAGCCATTACCATCTAAACTTTCAATCTTCAATAGTTTAATTAAAATTAATTTAAATTTTTTTAAGATAAAACTCTAACCAAAAATAAAATAATAATACTTTGACATTCAATCAAATAGGTTGTATTGTATCACAAGAAACTAACAATGAACACAAAAACATCCACAAAACATAGAAAAATTAACAAACTTCACAAACATTAAAACCAGTATATACATACATTCAATCATTATTTTTCACCTTTTAACATCTCTAGTGTAACAATAACAAAGCATATGAGTTATCCTTTTAGTTTGACCTCATAAAATTTGATTCTTTCTTCTTAATCTTTACATTTTCACTAATTAAAACAAACACAGGAACCGTAGACTCCATTTTGGTTGTCCATAACCTTGTACAAGCAAAGTAACAAATGCATTAAACTCTAACATGTCTTGGAGTCATTCTGGACATTGGTGGCGATGGTGCGGCTACGAAAGATTATATTGACGTTGATGGCTTTGATTTCATTGTCGGAGTCTTCACAATGGACGCTGGGGCCTTGCTTCCTTTTGTAGGAGGAGATTTTGGGTTCCGCGGCTTCCCTGTCATTCTCTTTTCCCTCATTTATATTGTTGTTGAAGACGACTTGCGAAGAGGGGATTTTGTTGATGGAAACAGCGATAGCGGTGACGATTTGGTGATGTTATGGTTGGAGCAGAATAAGAGAGTGACAGCGACAGCAATTCTGTGATAGTATGGTTGGAGCAGAAGAAGAAGAGAGTGATAGCAGTTGCGATTTTGTGGTGGTGTGGTTGGAGTAGAAGAAGAGAACAGCGGCAGCGATTTTGTGATTTTGTGATTGTGTGGTTGGAGCAAAAGAAGAAGAGAGTGATGATGATGGTCTGGTTGTAAGCAGAAGAAGAGAGTGATGATGATAGTTTAGGCGCGAAAAAGAAGAATATCAAACGAATAATATCAAACGGTTAGTGTGAGGGACATTTTAGGATTTTCACTTTTTTAAATTTTTTTATTTGATAATTTTATTTTAATTAAATTTTAGTTTAATTATTAAATTTAAGGGTGTTAAAGTAATGTTGGTTTATTTGTTGTAAAGAATTTTAAACATTGTTTACTTTTGCAAAAAATTTTATGTTGGGTTAAAAAAATGATTTTGAATTGGCCCAAAAATGATAATTATCACATTCTCAAATATCAAGTTACACTTAGTAGAAGCAAGTAGCAAGTAAATATCTATCATAATTTTACAAATTTAATTTATTAAAATGTAACAAGTTTGAGAAAACATGAACAAAGATAAATAGTGTTCTTGAAGCCAATTCATGAAATGCAATTATTTGGTCTAACTCATTCGATCATCTATTTTAGAATTCAAAAAAGACACGAGAAAAAATAAATGAGGGTCAAGCTATCGTTTCTTGATTAACACTTTTACACTCAAATAATAACATACAACATGCTTCTTCACTAATTACTATGCGTGAACAAACAATATGCAATCGAGATACTCATCATCAAATAAGCAAGTAGTAATAACCATTTTGAAATAAGGAAAACAAGTTTTGATGGCTCATAAAAGTACCTAGCACCTTACTCTGCACCCTGGTAACCTTGACCAAGCCGTTAGAAGCATGACCAGGATGCCTAGAATGGTACCAGGACTCCCTAGCATCTTGGCCCTTATGACTAAGATGGCGGCCAAGCATTTAGAAATGGTAATGAGGGTTTCTATTGCTTTGGATTGTGTCTATGTTCACTAGACCAAGCCACCGACTAATGTACCCAGAAATATACTGAGAATAGTCTACATCTTGACTTGCATCTTAGTCCTTTTGAACACAGGGTTAAACGCTCAAATTTGTACTGAAAACACCTGACATCTTGTCTTTCCCCCTAGTCTGCCTGACCAATGCATCGACCAAGGCACGTAGTACCTCAAGAACAAAGCAAAATAGCACAAACGTCCCAATTCATCCCTAATAAGTTATTTACGTGGTTCTAAAGGTTTGGTGATCTAGTTAAACATTATCTTAAACACAATTCAAAAACTTTCAAGCATATTTAGCCATCCTTTAGGTTACCAATTTTATACGAATAAACCAAAGCATAGGCAATCCAAAAGCATTAAGTAATACACAAATGAGATTCATTTAAACAAGGTTATAATATCAAATGAACTAGTTTTAACTGTTCGCCTTTAGTCTATCTTAACTAGCAAAAGTGGGACAATAAGGCTTAATCATCTATACGAGCTATTTCTCATGATGGACCTGAAGGCCAAATCCATAATAATTGGTTGTACCCCTCTTTGGACCAATTACAACATTTTTTATTCTATAACGATGGACCCAAAGGTTATGATGTCGTCATATCCGATGAGTGACTTCACCTTTATTTTATTATTATTATTATTTATATTTTGGACCACTTAGCCAATTTTTCACATATGTATCTTATGCCGAGGTACCTCTATTCCCTATAACATGCTATTTCATCCTCTAGTGAGTTAGATTAAAGGCAAACCATCATTATGTGATCATCCATAATTAAAATTTTTCTCAGCAATGGATCGCTTAGAGGCTTTCAACATTACATATGCCCAATAACCAATTCAGTAGCCATAATACACAAAATCAATATTCATAGTGTCAAGAACACATGTTCATACATGTATCTAATACAAAATTTGGTCAATTTATCAAGGAGTCCATACTATCCATCCTTAATCCATCAAATATCATACTTGCATTCAAAGGGTTGCAATTCACAATTGAGGATGTTATTGACAAGACTTTTCTCTAATCATCAACATTCACCAAATAACAAATTTATGTCTATTAAGGTTTCCATTAACCAATTTCAATGCATACATAAATAAAATAAACATCATACAATATATGGAGCACAAACCGAAAGTGCTAAGTTTCCCTTCGACAATAGCTAGCTAGGTTGCATCAGGTTGGGTTCCGTCCAAACCTAATTCACCAATTTTAGCACCAAATCAATCCATCAAGACAACATTTAATACGATACTCTATCAATACCAACCATTCTCTACGCTGTAACGTTAGACCAAAATTGATAATTAGAGTCTCTAACCAAATAGTCTATAAAACGAAAGGATAGATATTGGTTCAAATAACCCAAAATCAAAAAATTCCATTACAGAGTATCGTGGTTCTTACCAAATGATGAGACAAGATTGAAGAAACTTCACAATCCTCTCTAGAAACAACAACGGGACCTAGGTTGGTTAATTTGAGTGTGTTTTTGGTAGAGTTCATGATTGAATGGGAGGGAGTAGAGTGGGGAGGGTTTTACATAAAAGAGTGGGAGATGAGAGGATCTCTTTTGGTAGGGTTAAAGAGTTTTAATAGGGGTTTAGTTGTATAGAGGGTTATGAGGGCTTTTTGGTGGATTTGGGTTTATTGGTGGGCTTTTGGATCTCTTAATAGGTTTGGACCCATTAGTCTATTGGTACCTGTAACGCCTAACCCTTGTCCATGACGGAGCCATAACTGGACACCAGAACGCCATATTATATTCGTTTATTTCATTCATTTGTAATCAATAAATGCGAAAATAATAATAATAATAATAATAAAATAGTTCGATTATCATTTAAAAACAAATAACTGTCTCAAATCAATAACAAATATCCAATAAATATTTTACAATTCCAAAATGAGCCATTCAAAATCATCAAAATTTAAAAATGCTAACACGGTTTACAAGTCCATTAACAATTAATTGAGAGTGAATAAAAGATCTCAAAACTAGTTCAAAACTAAAATGTAAATCGACATACTTCAATGGGAATGCTTGAACTCTCTAATATGCTCGATCAACTGTTTCATATTTCAACAGGAGAGACAAGAAAAAGGAAGAAAAGACAACGTCAGACTATCGATATCTAGTTAGCAATCTCACACTCGAACAAACACATGCAAATGTGTCTAATTAACATACAATCATGAGTTGGCACACAAATGCACCCAAGAATTATCATTCATCTTTAGGGGAAAATAAACCCACCAAATCATTTAGTTACAACAAGGGTATAAGTCCATTTATTCATACTAAAACAAGTTATATTCATTGTATCCATATGTCATTATCTAATGTCTAGGTAGGTTAAATATTAACCATTTAACCCCCATAACATACAATTATATTCAATACAATCATCACATCATTTCATTCACAGTAAAGATTCCAATTTATTTTAGACTGCCCCTAATCTAATATCGATAATGAAACATGATCAATTAGGCTGAAGCTGCCAATTAGGTCAAAGCCACAATAGGGTCTGAAGACCAAAATCCGTAGCGCCGTTTACTCCCCCTCGGGATAGATAACTACCTTAGGATCCCATCAATTAGTTCCCAAGACCACAATACAATATGCCCATAGGCGGTGGTGCCGTCACACCCGATAGGAGTCGTCACTCAGTTCAATAGTGATTAGCTAAACCAAGGGACCTATGTTTCTGATAAGTCCCTGACTTTTATGAATTTTCCCTGTTAATTCTTAAGCTTTTGTGATGAATCCAGAGTATTATCTGGTTATTTGATGGTTTTGTTAAGATGTTTCAGGTGATTAACTTGAACAGGTAAAAGAGCGATAATCAAGATTATATGGTCGGAAAGCCGAAGTTCCAAGAAACAAGGTCGATCAAAGACAGAAGCGGGAGAGCACTACACTGAAGTGTCTGGCGACATGGCCTTTATGTCGCCACACTTGTCGCCAACAAACGAATCAACAACCTGAGAAATTCAACATTGCGGTTACTGGCGACAAGGACCTTATGTCGCCAGCATTGTCGCCAGTGAATGTATTCAGCAACTCCAAAATGCAAGGTGCAGTGCTGTTTGGCGACAAGAGCCTTATGTCGCCAGCCTTGTCGCCAGAGACCGACTAAGGCGAATTCCACCTGCTGTTCAAGGGCGTTTTGGTCATTTCTCAGAGGAATCTATAAGTATGAAGTTTTGAGATGTTGAAAGGACTTTTGGCTGGATTCAGAACAAGAGACTACTGCGAGAAGCAACACGGAAGTTCAAGATCAACATTTGGAAGGCGAGATCAAGAGTGGAAAATCGGTGAACTCTTTCTCACTCTTTAGGAATGATTATGTTAGGAAGAGTAAACATGATTGCTATGTGTAACTAAACTCCCAGTCTAGGGCTACAAAGTAGTTGAACCATGTAACCCTAATTTGGTTATTACTTTTATGAATGAGACAGTTTTTATTCTTTCTCTTGCTTGTGCTTAATGCTTGCTTTGCTTGATCACCAATTGCATGATTTAGTAATTTAATGAATGCTTGGAAGAGGTTTATTGGATTAGATTAGGACAAGAGAATATGTTTATTTATGTTGCTAGGAATAGAACATAAAGTTCACATATTCAAGGATAGGTGTTTCTTAATGTGTCTGCCTAAACTATTCACATAGGAATATGGAATTAGAATAGGTAGATAGTCTTATGTGTGTTTGGAAGAACCTTGGGAATAGTAAACCTTGAGAATAAGAATAAAAACCTGTTGACATATTAGGCATGATGGGTTACTGGTGAGGTGAATTCATAGACCTAGAACTTAAGCTCTATATTGAATCCTTACCTTAAGAAATTAGTTTTATTTGCTTTTTCATAATATTCACTCTTATAAATTTTACGCTTAATTATAGGGAATTTTATAGAATTGATCTTAGATTAGCTTTCCTTGTGGGTTCGACAACCTGAATTTAATTCACTTTACTACTTGATCACGTGCACTTGCGTGTAGAGAATCTTAGTAATTGCATCACTTTATATTATAAGGATTTTTGACATCAAGTTTTTGGCGCCGCTGCTGGGGACTACGACTATTTTCTTAGTATTAATTCTTTAAATCTCTATACTTTAGGCTTTTAAATTATTTTATTTTTGTATTTGCAGAGTTGTCGTTTATGCGTAGAACTCGGAGTTCAAACATTGATCTCATCGATCCTTTTCCGGAACCAGAGAGAATTCTACGTGATAGATTGCGATAACAGCAAATGGCGGAACAAGGTAGAGAAGAAGCTCAGCAGTGCCTCACTTTGAGGGAATTTATAGCACCATCTCTGAATGGGATTCATCAGATCATTATTCCACCGCCAGTGGAAGCGGCTTCCTTTGAAATCAAGACTTCCACAATCAGCCTGCTCCAGCATTTCTGTCAATTCCATGGGCTCTAGAATGAAGACCCCAATCAACATCTGAAAAAGTTTCTTGCAATCTGTGTAACCTTCAAGACAAACAGAGTTTCAGAAGAAGCTGTACTTATGAGATTGTTCCCATTCACTTTGCAAGACAAGGCATGGAGTTGGTTGGAATCGCTCCCCAATGGGTCAATTACAACTTCGGACTAGTTAGTGCAACAATTTTTGGCCAAATACTTTCCACCAGCCAAAACTGCACGCCTCAGACATGAGATAACTACCTTCCGTCAGGGATATGGAGAAACACTTTATGAGGGTTGGGAGCGTATAAAGGAGTTGGTAAGAAAATGTCCACACCATGGTTTAGCTGATGAAATTATTATGCAGATTTTCTATTCAGGTTTGCATATCACTACGCGTTCGGTGTTGGATGTGGCTGCTGGTGGATCACTTGCCAATATGACGTATGAAGATGCGTACCAGAGAATTGAAGATATGGCAATGAGTGTCCAGTGGGAATCAGAATGCAACCAACAAAAGAGAGCAGCCGGGGTTCATGAAGTGAGTCATTATGACAAATTAGCTGCTCAGCTGGAGGCATTGACTAAGAAAGTGGATTCACTAAGTGTCTCCGATGTCAATGCAGTCGAAGAATGCAATGTGGAGAATTGCAGCTGCAAACAAGATATTGAGGGCTCTGCGGATGAGGTAAATTTTGTCTCTAATAAATCTTCTTTCAATAACCCCTATTCGTAGGCTATAACCCAGGTTGGAAAAGTCACCCAAATTTTGGGTGGAAGCAAGATTCTAACAAAGTTCATCAATCAATGGGAAAAGCACCTCAAGGCACTTTTGCAAAGCAGCACACACCGCCAGAATTTACATCTCAAGCTCCGGCAGAGAAGAAGACTACCACAGATGACCTGCTTGCTCAACTGGTCAAGTCACAACAACAGCTGATGCAGACTCAGACTCAATTCATGCAAGCTCAACAAGTGGAGAATAACAATACCAAGGCCTCCATCCGGAACTTGAAGGTTCAGGTGGGTCAATTGGCTCAAGCAATGCAAGATCGTCAAGCTGGGGCTTTACCCAGTAATACCCAGAATAATCCCAAGGATCAGAAAGAGTCTGTGAAAGCGGTCACCTTGAGAAATGGGAGAGTTCTG
The DNA here is from genome assembly GCA_031304145.1 of Cardiospermum halicacabum. NCBI lineage: Eukaryota > Viridiplantae > Streptophyta > Magnoliopsida > Sapindales > Sapindaceae > Cardiospermum > Cardiospermum halicacabum. The sequence continues at coordinate 10,674,770 of CM062394.1, read as the reverse complement.
AATGAGATAGAGCCAAAAGAAAAACCCACAGAAAATAGAAGGGGTACACCCCCTGATGAAAAAGAGGAGGGGAGAAATGAGGAGATTGATTTGGGGGTCACTACAAAGACTCAAGATCCAAAAGTCAAGGCACCCCAAAAGGGTAAATTGATTGACATAGTACCACCACCTCCTTTCCTCAATCGGCTGAAGAAAAAGAAGTTGGATCAACAATTCAAAAGATTCTTGGATGTCTTCAAGAAATTGGAGATAAATATTCCTTTTGCTGAAGCCTTAGAGCAGATGCCTAGCTATGTGAAGTTCATGAAAAACATTCTGTCCAAGAAGAGGAAGCAGGGTGATTATGAGACTGTGGCTCTCACACGGGAGTGTAGCGCCATACTCTAGAGGAACCTCCCCCATAAATTAAAAGATCCTAGGAGCTTTGTCATACCATGCACCATTGGAGCTCAATTTTCAGGAAAAGCTCTCTGTGATTTGGGGGCCAGCATTAATTTGATACCCTTTTCAGTCTTTCGAAAATTGGGTCTAGAAAATTGCAAGCCTACATCAGTGACACTGCAATTAGCTGATAGATCCCTGAAGAATCCCAAGGGTGTCATTGATTAAGCATGAAATTAACATTATTCCTGCACTACATTGTTTATTATTTTTAAACCTTATTGAAGATTTGCTATTAATTTGCCTATTTTTGTAATTTTGAACAGATTGGAGGCAATTATACAAATATGAAGATTTTTGAGGATCATTGACAACAATTGCCAAAGCAGAGTCAAAGTCAGCAATTTTCATCTGAATACTTATTTAGAAATAAACTGATAGGATTAAGGATTTTTATATTTTGAATTTAGAACTTTTAAATAAGGATTCTGAGGAGATTTTTAATGAGTTTCAGTTTTGTAACAGAGTATATATTTACTCTGAATGATCAGAATTAGGCAGTTTTGAGTTTTAGAGTTTTTAGTCTTTAGTTTTCAATAAAAACAATCTGTTTTCTTCTTTTTGTACGTTAAGTTCATAATTTAGACGATGATGTTGACAGCATCCATGTGGTGCTAAACTAGTCTGCCCAGCTAAACGATTAGTTTAATTAATTCGTGTTGTGAGATCTTTGCTTCGTTCCTTTATCTTTTAATATTTGTGTAGTCTCTGTGCCCATAGTTAAGGTCACTCTGTGCCCATAGCTAGGGTCATGTTAGTTTTATTTGATTAATTGATTAAGCGCGCGATTGGTTAATTGAGTAGGCTAATACGTTGCATGTTAGATAATTCGTAATTAATCTAACCTAGGTAGTGTTGAGGTTGCACAATCATAGTTCAAGAACTGTCGTACTGATTCATTGGCTATGACCATAGGTCTTTTCTAGTTCATATTGCAATCTATGTGTTAGATTAGTGATTGATTCGAATGGTCGTACCCGGTCAGTCTAATAACTAAGGAAAAGATTGGTTGTTAGGCACATTGTCAATAACTATAACTGTGGTTATTAAATTCGATAGAGATATCTTTAGAATCAATGATCGACACATTAATTAAATGATCGGTTAGCTGGGTCTTTTAATATATTTGCTTGTTAATATTTTGCGTTTTTAGCATTCTGTCCAAATCAACTTTTCAAGCCCCCATTTACATTACTTGGTCAGTATACAACATATAATTGATAACCGTTCTCTGTGGATTCGACCTTGTTTACTACAATCAATTTGTTGTTTACAGGATATTTAAATTACTGATGGACTCGACACCCGTCAGTCATAGAAGATATTTTGGTTAAGGTGGGAAAATTTATTTATCCAACAATTTTTATTGTTCTAGACATGGAGGCTGATTTAGAGGTACCACTTATATTGGGACGGCCATTTTTGGCCACTTGTAGAGCTGTCATAGATGTTCAAAAAGGTGAGCTAGTGATGAGGGTAGAAAATGAGGAGATAAAATTTAATGTTTTCAAGGCCCTCAAGTACCTCACAGAAGACCTAGAGTGTATGAGGATTTCTACGATCTAGGAAAATCCACAGGAATTGACTGTAGAAGATTGCTTGTTTATGGATGCATTGGAAGCTGCTTTAACTAATATGATAAAAGAAAAAGAGGAAGCAGCTGCAGTAGCTTTGGAGTTAGACCACAGTCCCTACCAAGAGTCAATGCAATGTGAGGTGGCTTTAACCTCAAATCAACCAAAGTCATCCATAGAAGAACCACCAGTGTTGGAGCTGAAACAACTCCCAGAGCATTTAAGGTACGCATTTTTGGGTGATTCTTCCACTTTACCTGTCATTAAATTTGCCAAACTAACCCATGAGCAGGAAAAAAAATTGCTTGAGGTTCTTAAGCAATATAAGAAAGCAATAGGTTGGAAAAATGCAAATATCAGGCGGATTAGCCCATCTCTGTGTATACACAAGATTCTAATGGAGAGGGACCACAAACCCTCAATTGAAGCACAAAAGAGATTAAATCCCAACATGCAAGAGGTGGTGAAAAAGGAGGTTCTCAAGCTACTAGATGCAGGTATTATCTATCCTATTTCTGATTCGGCATGGGTTAGTCATGTCCAATGTGTGCCTAAAAATGGTGGTATGACTGTAGTAGCTAATGAGAAAAATGAGTTGATTCCTCAGAGAGTAGTTATTGGGTGGCGTGTCTGTATAGATTATAGGAAGCTAAATAAAGCCACTAGGAAAGATCACTTCCCATTACCTTTTATTGATCAGATGTTTGATATGTTAGGGGGTCATTCCTTTTATTGCTTTCTAGATGGGTATTCAGGATATAATCAGATAGCCATAGCTCCAGAAGATCAGGAAAAGACCACTTTCACTTGCCCTTATGGCACTTTTGCTTATAGGAGAATGCCTTTTGGTTTATGTAATGTCCCTGCCACTTTTCAGAGATGTATGATGGCCATTTTTTCTGACATGATTGAAAAATACATGGAAATATTTATGGATGATTTTTCAGTCTTTGGGACATCTTTTGATCATTGTCTAGAAAATCTAGGTTTTGTGTTAAAGCGATGTGAGGAGACTAATTTAGTCTTAAATTGGGAAAAGTGTCACTTTATGGTCACAAAGGAGATAGTGTTAGGGCATAAGGTGTCTGCCGAAGGTCTAGAAGTGGATAGAGCAAAAATTGAGGTGATAGAAAAACTTCCTCCCCCATCTTCTGTTAAAGTTGTTAGGAGTTTTTTGGATCACGCGGGATTCTATAGAAGATTAATTCGTGATTTTTCCAAGATTTCTAATCCTTTGAGTATGTTGTAGGAGAAAGAAAATTCTTTTCAGTTTGATGATAATTGTCTACAGGCTTTCAATGCTTTGAAAAATAAATTGGTCTCTGCTCCGGTGATTATTTCACCCAACTGGGACCTTCCTTTTGAACTAATGTGCGATGCAAGTGATTTTGCAGTTGGAGCAGTTTTAGGTCAAAGATGCGATCGTGTATTCCACACCATCTACTATGCCAGTCGTACATTGAATGATGCTCAGTGCAACTACACCACTACTGAGAAGGAATTATTAGCTGTGGTCTTTGCAGTTGATAAATTTAGATCTTATCTGATAGGGTCTAAAGTTGTTATTTTTACTGACCATGCAACCATCAGGTATTTGGTGGAAAAGAAAGATAGTAAGCCTAGACTAATTCGTTGGATTTTACTGCTGCAAGAATTTGATTTGGAAATTAAAGATCGGAAAGGAACTGAAAATCAAGTTGCAGATCATTTATCTAGGTTGGAACACCTTCCTCTAGAGACTACTGTGGACATCAATGGGAGCTTCCCAGATGAATGGCTCTATTCCGTACAAGCAGCACAGGCTCCATGGTATGCGGATTATGTCAACTACATAGTTTCGAAGGTGGTTCCAGATGACCTCTCCCTACATCAGAGGAAGAAATTCTTTCATGAATCTTGGAGGTATGTGTGGGATGAACCCTTTCTTTTCCGTAGGTGTGCTGAAAATATTTTGCATAGATGTGTTCCTTGTGAAGAAGTTGAGCAAGTTATACATCGCTGTCATTCATCGGAATATGGAGGACACTTTTCTACAGATAGGACACCTACGAAAATTCTCCAATCAGGTTTCTATTGGCCTACCATGTTCAAGGACAAGCGTGCATTCATTGAGAGATGTGATCGTTGTCAACGCACAGGTAATATTTCCAAGAAGTGGGAGATGCCTCAAAAAGGTATTCTTGAAGTAGAATTATTTGATGTTTGGGGCATTGACTTCATGGGACCCTTTCCCCCATCCAACAAGAATGAGTACATTTCGGTCGCTGTTGATTATGTCTCCAAGTGGGTTGAAGCCATTGCAACCCCAACAAATGATGGGAAGGTAGTACAAAAGTTTCTCAAGAGTCATATTTTTGTGCGGTTTGGAACTCCAAGAGCAATAATCAGTGATGGGGGCACACACTTTTGCAACCATCTCATTGACCGGTTATTGGCACAATATGGGGTAAAACATAAGATCACCACTCCTTATCATCCCCAAGCTAGTGGTCAAGTAGAGATCTCCAATTGAGAGCTTAAGAGCATTCTTGAGAAGACGGTGAGTCGTGCACGAAAAGATTGGAGTTCAAAGTTAGATGACGCTCTTTGGGCGTATCACACAGCAAAAAAGACACCGATTGGGATGTCTCCATTCCGATTAGTCTATGGAAAGAATTGTCATCTACCTGTGGAATTGGAACATAAAACTTTTTGGGCAATCCAATACCTGAATTTTGACCTCAAGCCAGCTGGAGAGAAAAGGCTCTTACAACTAGAAGAATTGGATGCATTCCGACTTGAAGCCTACAAGAACTCTCGGCTATATAAAGAAAGAACAAAGAAGTGGCATGATCAGCACATTATGCATCATGAGTTCACTCCAGGTCACCAAGTTCTACTTTATAACTCTCGTTTGAAACTGTTTCCAGGAAAACTAAAGTCTCGGTGGTCAGGACCTTTTCGAGTTCATCATGTACATGAAAATGGTGCCATAGAAGTGGAAGATGAGAATGATGGCCAAAAATTAACGGTCAATGGTCAGAGGCTGAAATTTTATTACGGAGGTGATGGGGATATTCCAGTTGCTACCGTACAGTACTTGGATGAGAAATAGAGCACAGCAAGGTCGGGCCCACGACGTTAGACCAGGTGCTAGTTGGGAGGCAACCCAATATTTTCGTTCTTCACATTCGGTTTGAGTGTCTTTTATTTTTACTTATGTTTATATTTTATTCTTCAATTATTTTTCTTTGTTGGGTGTGTAAAAAAAAATAGTGCAAGTTGTGCAGGTCTGAATGCTTCTAGCGACAAGCCCTCATGTCGCCAGCACATGACTCAGATGGCTCAAAAGGACAAGCTTCGGTCCAGTCTGGCGACATAGCCTTTATGTCGCCAGCTATGTCGCCAACATTCGACACAGGCTCGCACACATCTCAGCATTAGCGACAAGCCCTCATGTCACCAAAGCTCGACTTTTCACGTGCATATTCATCAGCGCTGGCGACATAAACGCCTTGTCGCCTGCCTTGTCGCTAGTGAGCGACAACCAGAATACTTCACAATCGACAGCAGCTGGGCACGCGCAGGTAAGTGCCACTATCTTCTCTCGCCCACACTCTCTCAAAATCCACACATAACACATATAACTCACAATTCATTACCCACACACACTCACTATCAAACTCACGTACACTGCCGAACCTCCTCCTCCGCCAACTGCCAGCAGCAAATCAATTCCTCCTCCTTCCTCCATTATCTTCTCGTTCCTCTCTCTGCTGCAATGAGGTATGTCTCTCTTTCCCCTTTCCTCTCTTCACCAATTCATGAATGGTAAGTTAGGGTTTAGGTGAAATTTGGTTAGAATTTGATTGTAGAGACTTCAATTTCGCACTATAGGATGTTAGAGCTTCCATTCATGTCCGTTGGGTGCATTCATCATACCAATATTGTGTTTATTTTTCATTTTGCATCACGCTTGTAACATGTTCGATGAAATGTCTCAATGAGATTATTGGGTATTTTCCTATTGGTTTGCTGTAGGAATGCACTAGACATCACTTGGAATCAATTGGTGGGTTCCGTTTTGTTGTGAATTGCTCTATTTTAGGGGTGCCCACCACATGTTCGATTAAATGCACCAATGAAGAATGAATGTGTTTTTATTTTAAATTAAGTCTACAATGATTATTGGGGTTTATTTGTGCAATGCAGGGCAGTTGTGTGAGTTGTTTTAATAATTATTCCTCTTGGTTTGCTATGTTGATTTTACATGGGATAATTGGTTTACTTTTGAAGTGATTATTGGAGCTTGTTTCTCACAACTTTCGCTTATCATCATGAACTCTCATTTTCACTTTGCAATTGTCTTTCCATTGATTTTGAATTTGTGTAGACATCTCTTTAGGCACTTTTCATTCCATGACTTGCTTTTGTTTTATTTTTGCAGTCGTCGTAATTCTAGATTTTTTCGCCGCACTACTGCGGACGAAGAACGTGCAGATCAAAATAGAAGAGTTAAGGCTGCAAGGATGGAGGAGCAGCATTGCAAATGGGTTAAAGACAGGAGGAGGGCTGTTGAGAACTCCCAAATTGTTGAAGAAAAGGGCATTGATGAGGACCTCCTGCAGCAATTGGGATGGAGAGATGTTCTTGCTCAGAGGGGTTGGTTACAGTTGGCTACTGCACGACCACCATCCAACCTTGCCGTAGTAAAGGAGTTTTACATCAATACTAATGGTTTGAGCATTAGGTTGAATGGTTGGGCTAGAGTCCGAGGGATAACGGCTGCTTTCATTGAAGAGGACATCAATGAATATTATGGGATTCCTCAGACTGAGTGTCCTAACTACACTTTTGGGTGGTCGGATGAGATTCAACGAATGCCTGAGAGGATGCTTCTATAGGACCTTTGTGGTCTAGATCACACAGCTGATGCCCGCCACATTGGGACAGAGGATTTATGCTATGAAGCTCAAGTCTGGAACATCTTCTGCTCCTATTCCATCACTGCAGTGGGCAGACATGGTCTAACTCTTGATAGGGTCCGAGTGCTTTATTGTTTGAAGAATGGGCATGCTATCAACTTGGGGCGTCTCATCTCACTTCAGCTCTCTCAGCAGCTTGATGGTAAGCTCGGTCACCAATCTATTATTTTTTCTTCCCTTATCACTGGTTTCTATAGGGAGGCAGGATTAGATGTTGATGGTGCCGGCGATCACATGATCACTCATTCCGTGATCTCCTTCAAGATTGTCAACTATGTCCACGGAAAGAGAGCCATGCCTCCTCTTCTGAATGCGAGAGAGCGAGCTCGTCAAGAAAAGAGATCTCACGGGTCCGGTTCTTCCTCTGCATCCTCCAGCCAGCCAGGTTCTACCACTTCTCCCCACACTTCTGCTCCTACACCTTTAGAGACTCTACTTCAGCAGACTGTAGCTACTCAGCAGGAGTTAGGTCGCTCTCAAGCTGCGATGCTAGAGACTATGGTGAAGAACCGTGAGGAAGACAAGGAAGAAATTACTCAGTTCAAGGCGAGACAGATAGCCTTGGAAGCTAAGATTGAGGAGTTACAGGCCCAAATCAATGCTCGATTTACAGATTGAGCACATTTGACTATCTCTTTTATATATGTTTTTCATCTTGTGCTTTTTTTATGTTTTCCTGACTATGTAGGTTACTTATGGTTGGCTGGCACTAGTTGTTTTAGAGGTTATATGCTCACAGATTTGGTACTCTCTCTATATCTATCTCATTCTATATGTTTTGTGGTACATCAGGGACGATGTACTGTTTTAGTTAGGGGTGAGATATTATGTTATATATTGAGCATTATGTATTACTTGATTCAGGTACTAGAGCAGTTTGGATATTTAATTATTTTTCAAGTTTTATATTGAGTATGTTGAGCTGAACAATAGACAATTATTTGGAATAGCTTCGTTCTTTATTTGCCTGAAACCAATAATGCACCAGTTTTAGGAATTCTAATGATCTGTTTGAGTAGGCAATTGGGAACATGTAGTGGAGATACCCTAGTGAGATTTTGAACCTTGATATGTTTATTTTTGAGAGAATTCATTTTATTCTTCACTTCACATACACTCTTCTGCTAATTTTTGTGCATTAGAATTCCTCGATAGGTTGTTGGTTTTGGCAGGTGTTCCTCAAGTGCATGGGGCATTGATTGGGTACGCTGGGCAGCAAGGCAAAATGTGGAGAATGATGTGGGCATCGTGAGTAAGAGCGAGCCACGAAACAGTCCGGGCCTAAAGCATATCCTAAAATCAATTCCGAGTGAAATCCTGAGCCAAGTTGAAGCCAAACACTCTGAAACTATTTCTTGGTCCTTATCCAGTCCAAGCCAAGAATTCGAGGCCGAAATTCGGAGAAATTCGAAGCCGAAACTCGAGTTCTAAACACTTACCTACCTAGGAACTCATGAAAGGCGCTCAAAAAAATAAGTTGGGGGTACAGGAAGATATGGTGTGCAGCTGGAATTTCTGAAAGATTAGAGAATAATTTTTCGGAAGGTTAGAAAATTATTGAAGAATTATGCTCTTTCTGTTATTCTTTGTAAAAAAAAAAAAGTGCATAGTATTTTTGCTGCTCAGAGAAAAGTGATGGAAAATTTTGAACGAGAAAGCTATTATGATCAGAAGATGAAAGAGTTCAAGTTGGGGGTAAAGCCATTCACGAGTTCAATTTTGTATCCCTCCAATAATCCATTCTTTTTCAAGAGTCGAGCCGAGCCTAACCTCGCAGAACCCTGAAAGACCCACTAACTCACATGGAGCCAAGCTAGTCCAGCACCTTGAGATCTCTAAGTGTCATGCAGCATCTTGTCAATTCTATTGGTCACGAGGGTAAAGTTCACTATTTTTTGTCTTCTTATACTAAATTTGAATCTAAGTAGTTCAAGACATTATGTCAATATTCATACTACTTAGTATTGCTGAGAGTCCCTAAGATCAGAGTGAAAATATTTGAGTGAATCCTGAGAAGAGTAGATCAAAGCAACCTAGATTCCTAGGCTTGCTCGAATAGGGAGTTAGACTTTCCGAAAAGATGGTTAAAAATATATATATATATATATATATATATATCATAGTAGGGTGAATAAGGTTTGAAGCTAGTGCTGATTGTGTTCTATTGTTCTTTTCATACAGAAATTATAGATCTGATGATTTGGTTTTGCTCTGGTTCTGAATTATTGTAATGCAATATGTTTGTGGGTGTCGTACTAGGTAAACTCTCAGGAGACTATAACTCCTCCTCTAGGGCCACTTAGAGGTTTAAAGGCTTGTGGCATATGCTAAATGTCATCGTGTGTCCTACGAAAGTGGCTAGTTTATTTTGGGTTGATACTAGGATGTTTTTCTGTCTGTTTAAAGATTGTTCTGTCTTAATTAATTTTGGCTTGTACTTTATTGTATGCTCGAGGACGAGTAAGGGTTTAAGTTGGGGTTTGTGATAAGTTTCTGACTTATATGAATTTTTCCTATTAATTCTTAAGCTTTTGTGATGAATCCAGAGTATTATCTGGTTATTTGATGATTTTGTTAAGATGTTTCAGGTGATTAACTTGAACAGGTAAAAGAGCGATAATCAAGATTATATGGTCAGAAAGTCGAAGTTCCGAAAAACGAGATCGATCGAAGACAGAAGCGCGAGAGCACTACACTGAAGTGTCTGGCGACATGGCCTTTATGTCGCCAGACTTGTCGCCAACAAACAAATCAACAACCTGAGAAATTCAACATTGCGGTTGTTGGCGTCAAGGACCTTATGTCGCCAGCCTTGTCACCAGTGAACGTATTCAGCAACTCCAAAGTGCAAGGTGCGGTGCTGTTTGGCGACAAGAGCCTTATGTCACCAGCCTTGTCGCCAGAGACCGACTAGGGAGAATTCCACTTGCTGTTCAATGGCGTTTTGGTCATTTCTCAGAGGAGTCTATAAGTATGAAGTTTTGAGATGTTGAAAGGACTTTTGGCTGGATTCAGAACAAGAGACTACTCCGAGAAGCAACACGGAAGTTCAAGATCAACATCCAGAAGGCGAGATCAAGAGCGGAAAATCGGTGAACTTTTTCTCACTCTTTAGGAATGATTATGTTAGGAGAGTAAACATGATTGCTATGTGTAACTAAACTCGCAGTCTAGGGCTACGAAGTAGCCCAACTATGTAACCCTAATTTGGTTATTACTTTTATGAATGAGACAGTTTTTATTCTTTCTCCTGCTTGTGCTTAATGCTTGCTTTGTTTGATCACCAATTGCATGATTTAGTAATTTAATGAATGCTTGGAAGAGGTTTATTGGATTAGATTAGGGCAAGAGAATATGTTTATTTATGTTGCTAGGAATAAAACATAAAGTTCACATATTCAAGGATAGGTGTTTCTTAATGCGTCTGCCTAAACTATTCACATAGGAATATGGAATTAGAATAGGTAGATAGTCTCATGTGTGTTCGGAAGAAACCTTGGGAATAGTAAACCTTGAGAATAAGAATAAAAGCTTGTTGACATATTAGGCATGATGGGTTACTGGTGAGGTGAATTCGTAGACCTAGAACTTAAGCTCTATATTGAATCCTTACCTTAAGAAATTAGTTTTATTTGATTTTTCATAATATTTACTCTCATAAATTTTACGCTTAATTATAGGAAATTTTATAGAATTGATCTTAGATTAGCTTTAGTCCCTGTGGGCTCGACAACCTGAATTTAATTCACTTTACTACTTGATCACGTGCACTTGCGTGTAGAGAATCTTAGTAATTGCATCACTTTATATTATTAGGATTTTTGACATCAGTTTCCAATAGGTTGAGAATTCTCACGTACCCCTAATGACATGTCATTCCATCACTATTTCAACCACGACTTGAGTAATCATTTATTAGTTTATTTAAGCGATATAAAACACACAAAACAATTTAACATTTATTGACTTTTTATCAACAATATCGTATACATTACTAGTTCCTTAGTTAATTATTTATAACTCTAACTAACCAAAGCCTAAGTTTAACATGTAATATAGCATATATACATTAATATAACAACGGTAGCTCTACATGCAATTAAGACCATTATTCCACAATATGATTATTTCACTTCATTACCATTACATTATTATATCATTTAAGAAACTCAAGTGGACATGTTATTAACAATTTTAATGATCAATCAATAAACATACAACAATCAATATAAGGAGTATAAAACGAGGTTGCTAACCTTCCTTCCGATGTTAGTTAGTTAAGTGTTACTAGCACGATCTTCGGCACTGTTTGCTTCGCCTAACGACAACAATAACTCGCTTATACAATTAATCTAACACTTGGTGCGCGAAAGAGAAACCTAATCTAATCGCTTGGCCTAGTTTGTTTTGCCGGATTGGATTATGTTCGGATTGGATTATTTTAAATGATTGGTTTGGATTGGATAATGATGGGTTAAATCATATATCATATTTGTGTTAGGATTGTGACGAGAATTCGGGTATATTCTGATATCCATAATTGGTTTGTAATTTGGAAAAGACTCGAAGACTGTTTTGGAAGTGTCATATTTGATTAGGAATGGTATTTCCTAAAGAGGATTCTAATTAGGAAAGAGATTTTGGAGAATCCTAAATAGGAAAATGTTTTCTTAATGGTTTAGGATTACTTTGTGACTAAGTAACCTAATGCTATAAATATGGTGCTTGTATCTATTATTAGATATCCTGAGAGGACAATGTAGATCTAGTTGGTTAGGTTTGGGAGGTGCCCGATTGGGGCCTGGGAACCATGGAGACCATGGAGATCTAGAGTCCTAGGATCGAGTCTTGTTATCCTGTGAGAGCCATATTGGGAGAGCTTATGTGTGAGACTGTAACCAATGTAATTGGATTGAGGAGTGAGAGAGTGATATTCTAGTTGTAACTGTTACTTTATTGTTACATAGTGAATTAGTCTCTCGTCGTCCTGACGACCGTGTTTTTTCCTGTTTTGGGTTTCCACATAAAAACCTTGTGTCTTATTTTCTATCTTTATTTTTTACCTTGTGTATGTTGTTTTACTTTGTGGTTAACAATACTCGTCTCCGCTGCAATGGATCATCGATTTGTTCAACAAGTGGTATCAGAGCTAGTCGTATTTTACCAACAATTTGGTATTATATGGGATTGGATAAAATTAAATATATAAAAAAAATAATTTTTTTAATATTATAATTTTTTTTATAAATTTAATTATTTAAAATAAATTAAATTATTTTTAATTAAACCACCCACTTAACTTATTTAATTTATTTTGAAGAGAGATTAGTGGAGTGGAGTGATGGATTTATTTTAACCCTTCATTTCATTGGTTTAAATTTATCTCATTGGAATGGGTTAAATGAGAGAAGTGAGATAAAATAGTGAAGGGTTAAAAATAAGTAGGTAGCTAGCAAACATGGGTTTGGATAAAAAATAATCCTAACCTAGTCCAAACACATGAAACAAACTAGAGTTTCAACGATTTGAGACTAACAATTGGCAAGGTAAGTCAAACTCATAAAAACCCATTCAAATCAATACCAATTCGATCAACCCTAAGAGTTAGGATTTCCTAATATAACACCCTAACCAAACCAATAGCAAAACAACCCTAATTCACCCTACCATTCAAGTTTATAGCAATTAGGAATCAATTTAGGGTTGTTAAATCACTTACCGGGGTTACGAGTTCGCAATCGTAGAGAGAAATTTGAGAGGAGAACTACCCACGCGATTTGTATGTTCTTACAAAAAGAGAGAAGAATGAGTTCAATCGAAATAATCAAAATTTTATCTCAAATTCGACTCAGATGGTCTCTGGAGACATAGCTAGCTATATAAGGTCTAAGTTGCCAGCACCCAAAATGTTGCGTACTTCCCTTTTCTTCTTTGTTCGACTCTGTTTCAGCTCTCGTTCAGATGAATGACCAAAAACAACATCGATAAACAATCTTATAACAATTTAATGAGCATAATATCATTTCGACTACTCTCAAATGTTTCAAGAATCACAGAATAATGTTCATAAAATTTGAAAGTTAACTCGATTCGAAAATATTGAATCGCTTAACCCCAATATCGGGATGTTATAATACCTATTTCCACTCAATTGATTTTCGTAAATATCAATTTGGCCTAAACACAATTTATCAACACTTGAAAAGCTTCTTTACACCGTAAAACCCATTTTTGCCCCAAATTTTTAAAATTATGATTTCGCCTCCAAATTCCCAAATTTAGATTTAAAATCAAATTTATGAAGAAATTTTTTTTAATAGTGTTTTAATTAAATCATTTATGCTCCTGTGGTTCTGTTTGTAGTTTCTATTACCATTTTGCTCCTAAGGTGATTTTTTGAGTTATTTCTACTTAGAATTTCAAATTTTCAAACTTTGACAAAAAATTTAAAATTGACTGAAAATACAAAAAATTCTAGGCCGATTTTGGACCTTACACACATTGATTTTAAACATCATAATTATCATTAAAAAAAAGTGTAGAGATTTTAAAAAAAAAAAGTATTAACTTGCATATTTAGTTATGGTATATTTTAAACACCATTTCTTTATTCTCATCTCACAAAAAGTAAGAGTACAGTTTGTGTATGTAAATTAATCGTGAAAGTAGCTTTAAAGACAGATAATTTTGTGGTCTACCTCAATCCATAAATGTTTTTATCTTCGAGTGTTCCCTTCTCGAAACTATTTCTCTATTTTCTTCATCCATTTCTTTCCATTTTATTCCAAAATCTTACATAACTTACAATTTAAAATCATCAAATTAATGAATTCACTTAGAATTATTTGGTAGAGATCTAATTAAGGCACCTAAATAATGCACAATTGCGAATTATTAACCACCTCCCTCATGTTGATTTAGGTAACTAATTCTTTTAGTGTACAAAAGGTTTACAAAATTGATTTGAAGAAGGGATAGTTCGATATAAATCTGGTAGATCTATCTTATCAAATTATATAAACAAATCTATTTGGGATGATTTAATTTATGTTGCATGAAATTAGGAATATGTCTCCGTGTTGAGGTAGAAATTGAGAGTAAAAATGAATATGTATTGAAATAAAAAATACATAGACAATATTATTAAACATAAGTTATATTTTAAAATAAATTAAAATAATATTTTTTTAATTGATAAATTAATAATTAAAAAGACATAATGACCTCTGAAACCCCTAAATTCGGCGAACATTTTCAATCTGACCCTCCACTATGTGGGGTTTAAGTTTAAGCCCTCAATTATTCAATATCATATAAGTTTTGCTCTTTTCATCTATGTGATAGATGAAATGACAATATTATTATGAGGGGTGGGTTTGGTTATGATAATTGTACACGTGAATAATTTTGTACAGAGTTTGTTTAACTCTATTGACAATATTTTATTTGTAACTTTATTTAGGTAGATTGTGTGAGTATATCTTAGTCAAAATTAGAATTTTAGAATTGTTAAGATATGCTTATATGATTTTTTTTAGTAGAAAATCGAAAGAGAAAGAGTTGTTCACTAGTGATTGATTGAGTGATTGATTGAATGAGCATGAGAGTTGTGATGAGTAGAAGTCATGCCCTATAACAGACCAATTAAAAAAAGTTTAATTTTCCAATTAAATCACAAAAAAAAAAAAAATCACTAAAATCAAAACAATAAGCTTCATATAAATGATATGAATGAACAAACTAGTAACCCAAAACAAACTCTCGACAATTTAATAAACGAAATCCATATCTATTTAACCTAAACAAAATAAATTAATGAAATAAAAAATCTTATACTTACTAAGTTTTCGTTAGAATTTAGGTTCATTTTTTTTATGGTTACATGATCAAATACTAAAATCCTAAAGAAACCCCAATTCATCATTGACGATAAATCTCTTTTTTGGAGCAATCACTTTCTCTTATCTCTCTTGAGCAATCATTTTCTCTTTTTTCTTTTCTAGAGCAATCGATTTTTCGTTCTCTTGTCTTCTCTCTTTCTCCTTTTCATTTTCTCTTCTTTCTTTCTTAGTTTATTATGTTAATCCCTTCTCTCTTTCTCAAAGCAATTGATTTCCCTTTCTCTTATCTGTATCTCAATTTTTCTTCTTTCTTTCTCGATTTTTTATGTTAATACGAAATGTCTATAATATGACATTAAGTCTTATTCAACTATCAAACTATCACTTATGTGGAAATCTATATGTATATATTTCTGACTCAGTAATCAAACTTATCAATTACGCGAGCGCTTTGATGATATAATAGATGAAAAGGGACAAACTATCTTAATATTGAATAGTTGAGAAGTTAAACTGAAAAAGAAAATTATCAACTTTTAAAATTTCGAAAGTTAATATTCCAATTAAAAATAATATAATTAATTATATCACATCTGAATGTATTTACTGCTATATTAAATTTAAATAATTAAAATAAAGAAATATCATCTCTCAGTAAAGTTGTATTCTACTCCGAATTTTTTCATTTTGGAATGAATTGGAGATAGAAATAGTCTGTTGTAGCCTGGTGTAATTTAACCATGAACGTATGTGGTAATAGGTTTAGATAAAAGACAAAGACTGCAGCAATATGATAGTCTAGAAACATACAAGGAAGGTGAGGTCATGTACGATTAGATGCTCAATTTATTTTTTAATTGGCGGTCTCTTTTTATCCCTAGAGAAAAATAGATTATATTTTATTTTAATGAAGAACACTCTAGATCCATTTGATCATATACCAATTCTCACTTGAACTTTGGTGTTGTGAGAAACACTATCATCCCTACAACACGAAGAGATTGGTAGTAATATTTCTGAACCAGAGATTTGTTTTCTTTTTATTTAAAAATTTTCATATTAAAATATTTATCCAAATTTTCTTAGTTAAATACAATGTTAATGTTTTCACTGTACCTTATTATGGTAGTTTTTTAGAATTCAATGAATAATTAAATTAAGTTGGTGGAGATTATGTTACTTACCTTTTAAAATAATTATATATGATAATCACATACTCATCCGATAGTGCACATATACCTCTGCTATAAATATTCATTTCTTCATCATTTAAATAGTCATGAAAATTGATTTCAATTATTTGAACTCATGACAGTTTATATCATGGCAAAAACATTACTACCACAAACTATAGTAAAACATGCACTGGTAGCAGCATCTTGATTTACTACCAGCTTATATGCCAACATTACTGTGACCAACTATAGTTCAAATCATCACAAGTGAGAAGCTTCACTGTTGATTTGCGCACTTAAGAGCTTCTTGTGGTCTTCCCAGTAGAGATAAGACAGTTGCAGCGATATGCTTTGAAGAGAGCCCTGCTTCTTCAATCTGATCTTCCGGTGCTCCATGATCTATGTATTTATCAGGGAGAAACATTGACCTTAACTGTGGAGACAAAACATCTATAGTTAACAATATATTACATAAATAAAACAAGAAGCACCTTATTGATTTCAAATGTAAAAACTACCTTTAGAGATCCATCCAATAGTCCACTTAAACTCAAAAAGTGCAAAACATGAGAGCCAAAACCTCCTATAGAACCTTCTTCAACTGTAATTAAGAATTCATGCTCCTTAGCTAACACTTTAATTAGATCTGTGTCTAGTGGCTTGCAAAATCTAGCATCAGCTACTGTGACATGAATGTCTCTGCTTTTAAGCAGCTCTGCAGCTTTTATGCACTGTTGAACTATAGAACCATAACCCAAAATTGCAACTCTGTTTCCTTCAGTAATGATCCTTCCCTTTCCAATCTGATGGATAATAAAAGCAAGTTATTGATTAATTAGCTTTTTATATAGTGTAATGTATCGTAATTTAGATATTTTGATACCTCAAGAGGAGTTCCTTTGTTATTAGCTGGGAGAACTGCTCCACTACCATTGCCTCTTGGAAATCTGAAGCAACTTGGTCTGTCATCTATAACCGCTGCTGTTGCAACCATGTGCATAAGCTCAGCTTCATCGGATGGAGCCATGACCACCATGTTTGGCAAGCAAGCCATATATGTGACATCAAATGCTCCACAATGAGTAGGACCATCTGCACCTACCAAACCCGCACGATCCAGCGCAAAGCGTACAGGTAACTTTTGAAGATCAACATCATGTACCACCTTCATTTTTATTGCAAGATTAGAATTAACTTGTTGGACCAAATCAGTATACAACAGGAGAAACATAAGCATACTAACTTACTTGATCATATCCTCGTTGCAAAAATGATGAGTAGATAGCACAGAAAGGTTTCAAACCCTCAGTGGCTAATCCAGCAGCAAAAGTAACAGCATGTTGTTCCGCAATGCCTACATCAAAGCATCGATTTGGAAATTTATTCTGAAAATAGTTGAGTCCAGTTCCACCACCCATTGCAGCATGGATGGCCACAATCTTATTGTCAATTTCTGCTTCTTTTATTAAGGACTCAGCAAAGTATTGCGTATAAGAAAGTGTTGGCGATTTGGTCTTAAATTGTTTGCCTGTTTCTGGATCAAACTTAACAACACCTGAAAATGAAAGAAAAACTAAAAGGGTCATTACAAGAATTCTTTGATACTGATATTTTCCATTATAAAAAGCAGATTTCTCACCATGCATTTTATCATCTGCTGCTTGAGCAGGCGGATAATCTTTTCCTTTTTCTGTCACAATATGGATAAGTACAGGCCCGGGCGCAGGTATCTCTTTCACTTTCTGAAAAATAGTCACTAAATCTTCAACATTATGACCATCTACAGGACCAATATAGTATAATCCTAGTTCTTCGAAAAGACTTGATCCTGGAGCACTGAACATTCCTCTAGCTAATTCATCTAATTTGGCTGCAATCTCATGAGTCTGTATTCCCATTTGCTTAGTGATGCCCTGCAACAAATCAAGTAAAAATCAACATCTACATACCAAGACTTAGAATCTAGAAATAAAGAACTTGGAAACTCAGAGTCATACTTTGGTTGCCTCACGAAGCTTACGGAACTTAGTACTTGCTTGGAGCTTAATCAAGGCACTATGAAGCGCTCCAACTGGCTTAGCAGGACCATCAAGAGTAGCAGTTGGAAGAGATACTTGCTTATTATCATTAAGGACAATAATCATGTTAGAATCAAGGAATCCCGCATTGTTCATAGCTTCATATGCTTGTCCTGCAGTCATAGCTCCATCTCCAATCACAGAAATTACACTATTTTTCTTACCCAGAAGGTCTCTACCGACCGCCATACCTGACAATAGTTTTCCACATAAAGACATCAGTTACTCTAAACTGTCTTAATCAACAGAGTCTGAGTACATACCAAGGCCGGCAGATATGCTTGTTGAACTGTGACCTGCACCGAAAGCATCATGAACGCTCTCATCTCTTTTCGGAAATCCAGCAAGCCCTGAAGTTTTCCTTATGGTATGCATCCTCGACCTTCTTCCCGTCAAAATCTTATGAGGATATGACTACAAAAATATCACCTTTTATTAATCAGAGAACAAGATCAAATCCAAACATTTACAACACAAAAGAAACCTCACCTGATGACCAACATCCCAGATGATTTTATCTTCAGGTGTGTTGAAAACATGATGCAATGCAATCGATAACTCCACAACGCCTAAGCTTGAACCAAGATGTCCACCTGTTTTTGACACACTATGCACAATATCCGCTCTAAGCTCTCTAGCTAGCTCTTCAAGATCCTGAAAAATAATACCCCAAAAAGCGTTCATTTGTAACTGGTTTATATACTCATTCATGCATGTTTATATTACCTGTGTGGACAGATTCTTCATATGAAGTGGGTGATTGATTGTGTCCAATAAAGGCGTATACGGTTTTTCTTTAGAAAACATGATTTTCCGGTTATCGTTTTTATCTCTGGCAGTGAACTTCACATCCTCTCCGTCAGAGTTCTCAGCCGAGGCTGAGGCTCTAACAGAGAACTGAAACAACAGCAACACAACATATTTCACAAGTCATCATCATAGAATATATACCAAATAGAAAAAAACAAAAACAAAAAGAAGAGGAATCCATTGAAAGAGGCAGAGGATCAACAGGAGAAAAGTGTGGTAAGTAAATATGTGACCTGTTTTCTGCAAGTGAGGTTTGGTGGTGAAGAAGGAGAGTACAGGAATGGAGAATATGAATGTTTTGGTACATAAGAAAGCCCAGAAGAGAGAGTCATAGTGTTGATTGAGAGAAGGGTTTGATGTGAGAAGAACTAAATAACGCCAACCACCATTTTTATAGTAACCGAAGAAGCCTTACATGGCATTGAAATTGGATACACCGATTTCTCATTCATTTCTGTCTTTATTTTTATTACTTTTTATTTTATTTTTATTTATTTTTCATTTATTAACTCACTTCCTTTTAGGGCAAGGATTTAAATGTTTTCATATTGGAAATACATTTGGATAGACTGCATTTAATAAAAGAAACTCTGCATGTTGATCTATAAAGTGGAAAATTTTAAATAAAATTTCTCAATTAGAAAATTTGTTTTAAAAAAATTAAAATTAATTAATAAATAAAAAATGTTTTGATTTATTTATTTATTTATTTATTTTCAATATATTTATTTTTTATTTTTTAATCTTCCAACTAAATTTACAGGTTAAATATTTTATTTGTTAATTTTTTATATGATGTAGTGTTTTTTACCCGCATAAAGGATTCATATATTGGAGATGATTTAATTTATATTCTCTCCATCTTATTTATTTATTAGAATTTAAGTGTAAAAAAAATTAATATTGATTTTAAATTTAGAAAAACAAAATTATTAAAAAAAATTTAATATTTATTTTATAAAATTTGATTTAAATTTATAAATAAAATTTTAATATATATAAATAAACTAATTTTGAAAATTAAAAATACAATAAATATTTATAAAATTTAGTTTAAAAAAATAAAATGATTCACATATTTTTACTTGGCAATTATACATTTGTAATCCGTCCCATTACTTAAAATAATAACTTTTTTTTATAGTAAGAAAATACAATCGGAACTAACAATTATAAAATTAGTATGTTTATTTGAGTATTTTTAAAAAGTAATGACATTTATTGTTGGATTTTAATAATTTCTATCTATCATTCTTATTTTCCAAATTTCAATATAATAAAAGCTTACTTCCGTGAAGAATGAGCAACTTATTTTATTAACTTCATCCTATATTTATAGAGGGAGTGATACATACTTGTCACTATAATATGCAAGAAATTTCTAGTGTTTGATACATTGCATCGATGTGTCACAAATAGACTAATACTCATATTTAACATTCACATGCAATGTCATATTTCATTCACATGCAATGTCATATTTCATTCACATGTAATGTGATACTTAACTCAGTGGAATCCACCTGTAACCCCACTTTATTACATGATGCTCCCCTTCGGATTTCACCAATTGACTATCTCATTAAAAACGTTATTAGAAAAATTCAGTGGGACTAAAACTGAATAAGGGAAAAAGAATACAGTTGAACCCAGACATTTACAAAACTCACCTTGATAAAAATACCCATAAATTAATAACCTAATTTAAAGAGTCTTTGCATTCCGATTCTGTGAAGCAACCTTTCGAATGTGGATGTTGGTAATGTCTTCGTCAATAAATCAACCAAATTGTTTGAAGATTGAATCTGTTTCACGTTGATTTGTCTGGATTCTTGGAGTTCATGGGTATAAAAGAATTTGGGAGATATGTGCTTAGTTATATCCCCTTTGATGTATCCACCTCTCACTTGGGCGCTACAAGCAGCATTATCCTCATAAATAGTTGTTAACTCGTTCGATGTTTGTGGAATACCACATGAATTCTGGATATGGTGTATAACTGATCTTAACCATACACATTATCGACTAGCTTCATGCAATGCCAAAATTTCAGCATGATTTGAAGAAGTAGCTAACAAAGTTTGCTTTATAGATCTCTAAGCGATAGCTATGCTATTATATGTAAAAATATATCCAGATTGAGAATGAGCTTTATGTGGATCCGAAAGATAGTCGGCATCACCATAACCAACCAATCCAGAAGGATTATTCAAATTTGAATAAAACAGTCCCAAATCAACAGTTCCCCGGAGATATCTGAAAATATGTTTAATTTCATTCCAATGACGACGAGTCAGGGTAAAACTGTATCTAGCCAATAAATTTAAAGCAAAAGCAATGCCTAGTCTCGTACAGTGGGTTAGATATAGAAGGGCATCAATTGCGCTCGAGTATGGTGTCCTAGAATCCAAAATATTTTCATCATCATTTTTTAGTCTGAATGGATCCTTTTTGGGATTAAGAGAACAAACGACCATCGGGGGTGCTCAATAGATGACATTTTTCCAAACTAAATCTTTTTAAAATCTTGTTTATATAAGCTTTCTGATGGATCAAAATTCCATTAATTTTATGCTCAATTTCTAACCCAGACAACATTTTATTTTCTTAGGTCTTTTATTTCAAATTCCATTTTCAAATATTCAGCAGTCTCCTGAATTTCATTTTTGGTTGCAATCAAGTTCATATCATCAACATAGACTGTTGCTATAGCAAATCCATATCTCGATTTCTAATGAACACACATGGACAAATAACATCATTAATGTACCCATCCTTAATTAAATATTCACTCAGACGATTGTACCTTATTCGTCCAGACCGTTTTAATCCATATAGTGACATTTATAATTTCACTAAGTATAACCTCCGAGGTTTATTAATTTCAGTAATTTTTAATCCTTCTGGAACTTTCATGAAGATTTTTGTATCCAGGGAACCATACAGATATGCAGTTACCGCATCTATTAACCTCATCTTCAGATTTCTTTCATTGGCCAATCCAATCAAAAATCGGAAAGTAATTGTATTCATCACAGGTGAATACGTTTCATCAAAATCAATCTCAGGCCTTTGTGAGAAACCCTAAGCAACCAATCGTGCTCTATATCTTACAATTTTGTTTCTCTCATTTCGCTTTCTAACAAACACCCATTTATAACCAACTGGATTAACACATTTTGATGTTTCAATAATGAATCCAAAAATGTTTCACTTATTCAATGAACTTAATTCTAACTAGATTGCTTCTTTCCATTTGGGCTAGTCATTTTGTTCCCTACAATCATTTAAGCATTAAAGTTCATAATCATCATTTATCACATCGATAGCTACTGCATATGAAAACATATTATCGATAATAAAGTTTTCACGGTTTCAAATTTCTTTTGTATAATTAATAGATATATTATTGATTCAGATCGCCGTTTCGCTTCAACCAGTCAAATTTGGGCCCTAAATTCCATACCCAAAATCAATGCCGAAAGCCCAGTGCATCATATTCTCCCCTGCTAGAAAGAAGATTCGTCCTCGAATCTAATTCATCTTCACCAACAGCAAGCTCTCCAAGTTCGTCTTCGTCTGTATGATAGGGCGATAAATCTGCTACATTAAAAGTCCCGGATACATTGTACTTACCCGACAGCTCGATCTTGTACGCATTGTCATTTATTCGCTCTAGAACCTTGAATGGACCATCAGCTCGAGGATGTAATTTGCCAAACCTGCCAGCTGGAAATCGTTCTTTTCTGAGGTGAATCCACACGAGATCACCCTCTTTAAAGACCGCTCTCTTCCGTCGCATATCCACCCTCTGTTTGTACTTCATGTTCTGCTTAGTAATTTTGTCATGAATTTCGGAATGCAGCTCCTTAATCTGTTTTGCGTGTTCATCTGCATCAGAACTGAACTGCTTGACTAAGGGTAAAGGCGCGAGATCCAGATGAGTAATTGAATTACGCCCGTAGACTATCTCGAAAGGACTCTTGCCCGTTGTTCGGTTCTGTGACCGGTTATAAGCAAACTCTGCCTGAGGTAGCACCACGTCCCACTGTCGTGGATTATCACCAACCAGACTTCGCAGTAAATTCCCCAAGCTTCGGTTGACAACTTCTGTTTGCCCATCGGTCTGGGATGATGAGATGAGCTAAATTGTAACTTGGTTCCCATATGCCGCCACAAAGTACGCCAAAAGTGACTTACAAACTTCACATCACGATCTGAGGTCATAGTTTTAGGGACTCCATGCAGCTTGACAATCTCCTGCAAAAATAAACGAGCAACCTGTGAAGCATCAAAGGTCTTGTTACAGGGAATAAAGTGGGCCATCTTGGAGAATCTGTCGACCACCACCATTATGGAATCTTTATTCCGCTATGTCCTCGGCAACTCCAACACAAAATCAAGACTGACATCTTCCCACGGTGCAAGCGGAACAGGTAAAGGCATGTATAATCCAGCATTAGTACCCTTCATTTTGGCCACGTGACATACTCGACACTTCTCCACAAAACATGCCACATCACGCTCCATTTGAGGCCAATAGAAATGCTCACACAGCAAGGCCATCGTCTTATCAGTTCCAAAGTGTCCAGCTAAGCCCCCTGCATAACTTTCAGTAATAATGGACTCCCTTAAAGAACATATAGGGATACACAACCTATTTCCCTTGAAGAGAAAATCAGCCACTAAAAAAAACTGTTGGAATGGACCTGTTTGACACTTCTTCCAGACATCTCCGAAATACGGATCATCAATATATAATTCCTTAAAAGAGTCAAAGCCCAAAACTTTTACCTGCATTGTAGACAACAGGGAATGTTTTCTGCTCAATGCATCTGCCACCTTGTTTATCACTCCAGCTTTATGCTTAATTACGAAACTGAAAACCTGAAGCAGCTCCACCCACTTCGAGTGCCTAGCATTCAGTTTATACTACGCTTCATGGTCAGAATATAAAACAAACTCCCTCGAAATAAGATAATGACGTCAATGCTCTAAGCTCCGTACTATGGCATAGAATTCTCTATCATACGTCGAATACTTCTTTGCTTCATTCAACTTCTCACTGAAAAATGCCACCGGTTTATTTTTCTGACTCAGTACACCCCTAATACCCACGCCTGAAGCATTGCAATGTACTTCAAAAACCTCATGAAAATAGGAAGAACTAAAATCGGGGCTTTAGTTATCTTCTTTTTCAGCAACAAGAATGCCGCTTCCGCCTCTTTGGTCCACGTAAACTTACCCCCCCTTTAGACAATCCGTAAGAGGTGCAATGATAGTGCTGAAATCTCGGACAAACCTCCGATAAAAAGATGCTAACCCATGAAAGTTGCGTACCTCATGGATATTTTTCGAAGTTCCCCAACTTGTAATGGCCTCAGTCTTCATCGGGTCTACCTGAATGCCTTCCTGCGATACTATATATCCCAAAAAAGTCACATGATTAGTTAAAAAGTGACATTTCTTCAGATTGGCATATAACTTCTGCTCCCTCAAGGCCTCAAACACTGCTCGTAGATGCTGTAAATGCGTCTCAATCGAAGCACTATAACCAGGATATCATCAAAATATACTACAACGAATTTGCCAATAAAAGAATGAAAAACCCGATTCATCAGTCTCATAAAAGTGCTCGGCGCGTTAGACAATCCGAATGGCATCACCATCCACTCGTATAGGCCATCTCTAGTCTTGAATGCCATTTTCCACTCATCTCCAGTTCGCATTCTGATTTGATGATACCCACTCCTCAAGTCTATCTTCGAAAAGACAGTAGCCCCATGTAAATGATCAATCAAATCGTCAAATCGCGGAATGGGAAAATGATACATGATTGTAATTTTATTGACAGCTCTGCTATCTATACACATTCTCCACGTCTTGTCTTTCTTAGGGACTAATAATGCCGGCACGACACAAGGACTCATACTCTCCCTGATCGCACCCTTTTCCAGCAACTCCTGCACTTGCCGCTGCAGCTCTTCATGTTACTTAGGGCTCATTCTGTATGCAGCCTAACAGCTCCTGGGATGAAGTCCATATGATGCTGAATGTCTCTCATTGGTGGTAATCCAGGTGGCAACTCCTCCGGTACAACGTCAGCAAACTTCTCAAGTAAGTGCCTGACTTGTGAAGGGATTTCAATACCCGCAGTATTTGGCTCTACCACTACAACAGCAAAAAGTTGAGGGGCACGCACCGCCTCCTCCCGGAATTCTGATCTGGACAACAGATTATTCTGCACTTCTTTTCTCAAATCGATAAGGCCCAGGGTAATAGCTCTACCATCCTTCTTGAAACTGTAGGTATTTCTAAACCCACCATGCTACGTTTTTCTGTCAAATTGCCATGGCCTTCCTAACAAGATATGGCAGGCGTCCATGGGAATCACATCACACCACACCTCATCAGCATATTTCTCGCCAATCGAAAACTGCACAAGACATTTCTTACTAACTTTCACCTCGCTCCCCTTTTTAAGCCACGACAGCTTATACGGTCGAGGGTGGTCCTCTGTTTTCAGCCTCAACTTCTCCACCATAGTAGTAGAAACTACGTTCTCGCAACTTCCCCCATCTATGATCACAGTACATACTTTTCCACCACTAGTGCACTTAGTATGAAAGATATTATGCCTAAGCCACGACTCATCTTCCGTAATAGCAATATTTAAAACTCGACAAACGACTAAAGACTCAACAGAATCTGCATAAATCACTTCGTTCTGTTCTGGCCCCGCATCCTCTAGTTCACCATCAGATTCATCATAAGTTGGTTCTCCGTCATAGTTTGGATTCTCGACCAACGTCACAATCTGACGATTAGGACAATCTGCAGCAAAGTGTCCCAACCCCTGACACTTGAAATAACGCTTAACAGTTGTCCCTCCCTTGCTATTTCCCGTGTTGCTCTGTTCCCCTTTCGCTGCAGGTTCAGAACTCGCACCCTTAACAGCGATTGGTGTCGATTGTATTGCGGAACTCTCTCTTTTCCCTCGAAAACCTTTACCAGACCATCGATTCTGAAATTTGGATGCACTGCCTGTTCTTTTGCATTGCGACTCCACCTTTAAGGCCAATCGACAGACATCCTCATACGTCCAATACTGTTGCAAATGGACAACGTTAGAAATCTCTGTTCGTAGACCAGCCAGAAACCGAGCCACAGTCTGCTCTTCTTCCTCATCCACATCACAACGCATCCACAACCAATCAAACTCCTCGGTATACTCCTCCACTGTCGAATTGCGCTGTTTAACATTGTGATACTCGATAAACGCCTCTTGTCGGTAATGACAAGGTAAGAACTTTTTTTGTAGCAATTTCTTCATCTTGTCCCATCGTTTCACCTTCGATTTTCCTTCCCTAACACGCTGTTTTTTAACGTGTTCCCACCAAATCGAGGCATGTTGTCGCAACTTAATCGCCGTAATTTTAACCTTCTCTTCCTCAATGAAGTCCTTAATATCAAAAACCCTCTCCACAGTGCGCAACCAATCGATAAACTCATCAGGATGAGTCTTACCTTCAAACTCAGGAATCTCGATCTTCATTCCAAAATTCCGAACAGGTGACCGATGTCCAGGTCGCATCCCCCGATTTCGCCCCTAGTTTCGAACCCAAAAAGGATTGACGTCTTCCTCCTCGTATTCGGATGTCGCATCAGATTCCTCACCTTCGGATTGAACATCCAACCCCACCTGCGCGAGTTGTCGTTCCAAATCCCGGATCTGCTGTCTCTGTTCTTCAATTTCCACATCTCGCGGGTCTCTGTGATGCGGTGGTTCGTCTACTTCAGGAACGACTCCACGCCCCCGACCACGACCTCGCCTTCCACCACGACCTCCACGATTATTTTCAGCCATCGAGTCAAAGCAACCAGAGCTCTGATACCAACCGATGCCGGAAACGTGTGTGAATTGGTTGAAAGAGTATTGCGAATTGAATAAGATGAATAATTCGTTCGTTCAATTGATTTACTGAAAAATATAATATCAAGTCTGCCTCTTAGAAACCCTAAACACCCCTTTTATAAGGCGTTACTCTTAACCCTAACAAAATAATTCCAAAATTACGAAAAAACCCTTAAAATAATAAAAGTTCAAAAAAACCCCTCTAAACGATCCTGAAACACCAAAATGCATCGTAGGTCATTGCCAAAAGGAATGGGTTTGATTCAGATTGTCGTTTCGCTTCAACCAGTCAAATTTGGGCCCTAAATTCCATACTCAAAATCAATGCCGAAAGCCCGGTGCATCAATATATATGACAAATAATAAAATTTATTATTTTTATTGTAATTCATGATCAATACATAATTAAGAAAAAAATAATTCATATGTTAATATGAATGCTAAAGGAAAAACACACTTGTCAAATATATTAATGAAAGGATATTTATGTAAATCTACGCAGAAAAACAAATTTCACATTTCAGTAAAAAAAAAAATTATCTAAACGATTCAGATGAAAATCACTTAATTTCGGATACATTTCTTTGAAAAAAACAAATGGTTAAATCACTGATTTTAAATCTTCAGACCTATTCAGTGTTAAGTGGGGAAAACAAACGGACCCTAAGCCGCCGTTTGGTTTTTCCGATTTAAGACTGAATGGTCTGAAGATTTAACTTCAGTCAGTGATTTTAACCTATTTCTTTTATAAAAATATTTTAAACTAGTTAATTATCCCGCGCTTTGCGCGGTATATATTTCACCTAATATATTATTTATATTATATTAAATGTATTATTATTGTTATGGTATTTTTAATTATATTTATTAATATATTAAACTTTATTTATTTAGATATTTTTTAAAAAAATTGATAATTAAATAAAATTTTAATTTAAATTTCACTAAAAACTCTATAATGAAATATTGATAGAAAAAAAAAAAATATATATATATATATATAATACTATATTATTTATAATGATGCACAATAATAGTATACATAATTAATAGGATTGTTTAATAAATAGTTTTCAAATTTTAATATAACCTACTATTTTGATTTTATTATAATTATTATTATCGATACATTATTGTTTTATTGCTTTCATTGATTTTATTTATTTATTTATTATTAATCATCTATTTTTTTATTTATAGTCAAAATATATGTATATTTTTTAAGTTTTGTCAAAAACCCAACAATTGTATTTATTTTTTATTTTTTTAAAAAATCATATTAATTAATATATATATAGATATTTTCAAATTTTCAAATTTCATTTTGTTTTAATATCGATGGATGATGATCATTTTTCAATATATTTTCTTATTATTTATTTTTAAAAATATAATTCAAATATTACTTAATATTTATTTTGTTTACTCTATCATTATTAATAAATTATTTTGACTATAAATAAAATTGATTTTAACCTTTTTCACTCCATGACTTTTAATGTTTCATCAACATATTATTTATCATCTACTCTGCTCATTCAATTATTAGTTATATATTTTATCTACATTTTGATTCACAAAATATTAATTTTTCATTTTTTCTTTATTAACTTTTAGAATTAGGGAAGTCAAATAATTTTTTTAAAAATTTTTATTTATAAAAAAGTGATTAATGGCTTAATTACATTTAATTTATCATATAAATTAAGAGTTTAAATTATATGAGATGAGAGTTAAGTCAATATTAAATAATAATAATAATAATAATAATAACTAATAAATATTTAATAATATTTTTATATAATTAAATTTATATTTTTTAAATATTTATTTAAGTGATGATCCCATGGTGCAATGGAGAGTCATTTCATATTTTAAACTCATAAATTAAATAGTAATAATTTCAATTATTCTAATATCAGCAGTTAAATAATGAAATAATGTTTAGAAAATATTGATAAGAATAATTGCATATAAAAAGTCTGATAATCATCCATAATTGTTATATCAATTAAATTATATATATATAACATCTATAATAATAATGATAAATTTATGAAATATTTATTTATCACTTAAACTTCCCAAATTAAATATTATTAATTATTTTAATTATTTATATCGATGTATAATAAATGAATACGAATAAATAAATAACATAAAAATAAGAAATTAAATTGTGGTAATTATTTAATTAGAAATGATAACCAAATCAACTCATTTTAAAAAAATGTTGTGAGAATAATTTGCAGATCCATTATGAAATATATATATATATATATATATATATATATATATATATATGAGAAGATAAAAAAAATATATTACTTATTTAAATCAGAATAAAAGTTAAAATAACATATTGTGAAAATTATTAAAATAAAAATTACTGTAATTACAATTTCAAAATAAACTAATATAATGATATCAATTAGTAAAAAGAAAATACATCACCGTGAACAGAAAAGACGAACAAAACTATAAGTAGAAGGAAGAAGGACAATGGAATAAACCAATATATAATTATTAATCGATAAAAAGAAAATAGATAACCATAATAGATAATAAACAAATAAAATTATAAAAATATACGTTAAAGAATAACAAATAACCCATAAGCAACACAAATTATTAGTAAAAGAAATGAAGAGAGATTACCAATTTCAAGAAGGTTCAAAATTCAAGAGATTGAAATTGTATGGAAAAAAGGTATGAGAAGGCTTTTTATAGTATAAAAACTAAATGAAAAAGACAAATCGCTACCTTTTACTTTAAAATAAATACTTTTGATTGGAATTGAAAACGTATAACTTTAATGGTAATACTTTTTATTGAAAAATTAAAAACATATTGTTTTAACGTGTTTTTATTATCTCGGAATATGAAAAAAAATTATTTACTAATATATTTATTACATTTTCATTTATTATTACGAGCGTTTTTATAGCATATTTTAAATTAAAATAATTGAAAATGAAGGAGATAACAAATGTTGACTAAAAAAAATAATTAATAAAAAAGTGGAGAAAATAGCGGTGAGAATACTATCACACATGTCATCTTACAATTGGTATAATATGATCGATTTTCAAAATTCGTTGTTTTGGATATTTTTCAACTCAAGCGTGAACTCTCAGCTATGTCACGTCAATTCCTTGGGCCCGCTGAAGAGTTCCGCTTTATAATATATATAGATTGAATTCCATATGAACCATTCAAATTTATTTTTGCACTAAATCTGAACAAAATCAGTTAATTCAATTTTCTAATTGAATTTATATTAATATCCTGGAATAGTGTGCCATTTGAATTATTCTGTAAAATTATTAACATGTGAATTAATTTTTGTTTGAATAGACTATCCATTTATAATTGAGAATTCCTATATCATTAAATATATGAATTTATTATATATGTCATTGCAACTTTCAATAATTAATTGTTGTTTTTTATATTTTCTTAAATACACTATTTTTTTTCATTTTGTAAAATCTAATTTTTTTTCATGAAAAAGAATAGTATAGATAATTAAATATTTACGTTATTTTATGTGTATGTAATTAAATATAGTCACATGAGAACTCAGACTCACTTACATCTTGACCCATGTCTAGTTAATTAAATATTTACTTTGTAATTAAAGTAATTACAAATAATGATTTGCTACCATTTTTATAAAATTAAAATTTTATTAAAAATATTTATTATAAATAATTATTAGTGTAATAAAAAAGAATTTTATGTAGAATAAATATTTTTATTATATTTACTATATATTTTTTACTTTTAAATTTCATACTATAAAAAAATTCATAAAGTAATTTATATTTCAAAAATAAATTTTAAAAAATCATAAGTGAATATAGTAAATAAAAAAACTATAAATACAATAGAATATGTTGTAAGAATAAAATTATAAAATTATAAGAGCATCTCCAGTGGAATGTGAATTTATTGGTTTGCACATCCACGTGGACATTCTGGATTTTTTATTTAAAAAATCCACTCCAATGGTAATTTGAATTTACAATGTGCAGGTGACGTGGCAGAAAAAATAATAGAGGGTGTGGAGTAGAGCTTCTATTTTCCACGTCCTAGTTGACGGTGTCAATCATCAATTTTAATATTTTAAAATTGTAATTACCATATTTCTATTTAAATTATAAATTAAAAAGGAAATAGAAATTTAATTCTAATGGATTATAAATTAGAGAAATCTGAATAGACAATAACCACTGTGGACGATTTTTAATTTTTTTTCTCCAAAAATATTATTGTTGACACATCATTATCCACACCCTCTATTTACCATGCCACATTTGCTTCAATTCGCTAAACCATTGGAGATGCTCTAAGAAGATGAGTTATTTTAAGATGGATAAAATATGAAAAGAAAAAAAAAAATCGGTGAGTTTCTTAATTGAATTAAGACTTTTTTCATTTGGCACTTAAATTAAGTGTTATTAAGTCTTAACCGAAAAAAACAAACGGGTCCTAATATAATACTCCCTCCGTCCCAGTGAAAGTGTCATATCTATAAAAATAATTTGTCTCACTCAAAATGTCATTTTTCAATTTCCAAACACTATTTATTATTTTTTTCCACTATTATTCATCTAATTAATGAAAGTTTTCAAAGATTTCAATAGATATCATACCATTTATTAAGGGTATATGAGACAATTCATCATACATTTATATCAAATAATCCAGTTTCTTAATTTTTGTGAAAATGAAAAAGTGGACAAGCTCAGTGGGACGGGGAGTACTCATATTTAGCATTCACATGGAAGGTTACACTTAACTTCGTAGAATCCATCAATAACCCCACTTTATTACATGATACAACCTTATTTATTCATTTAAAAAAAGGAAAAAAAAAACATTCAATCAATAAAATCAAATTTAAAATAATGTTTCCTGACATCGTATGAATGTTTCATATCATCTAAATTATAATTTAAAATTAAAATTAAATTAGATAAAATAGAATTAAAGTATGGCAATTTAATCTTTTTAACAAAATTTTAATTTTAAAACTTATCAGACACTCTTATAGTTAGTGTTATAAAAATTAGTGTTTTAAAATAAAATAAATTATTATTAACTAAACTAGCTATTTAAATAAATATATATATATATATATATAATTTTGGTCAAATCTCTAAAGTTTTCTAATTTTTTTTTATTATTAAAAACATTATTTAATCAATAGTCTCATAATCTCAAAATGTGAAATTTATATTCAAAATGTTTAAAAGCGAGAATGACTTGAATAAAGTATTATTATCATATTTAATAAACTTTATAATTATGATTTAATATTCACTATATAATAGGCAATGATGGAAAAAATAAATATATTAGGAAAAAATTCAATGGCTAATTAAGAAAAAAAATATATTAATATATCAAAATGTCATAGTTATTATGTTTTATGCCATAAGCAATTTAAATCACATCCATTTGACTATTTTTTTTTATTTTATATTATATAAATTTTTATTTTTTAATAATAAATTAAATATTACTTAAAATATATTTTGATGGTAATTTATAATCAAACAATTAAGATAAAATATAATTATTTCTATAAAAAAAAAATTGTATATTTTGGATAGTTACAAAATTATTGCAGGCACCCCTAATAACTTTTGTACGAATAAATCAAATATATTACGTATAATTTATTCAATATAAATTAAATAATTTTGAAAAAAAATACATAAATTAATTTGTAATTTATTTATATTAAATAATTCAAAAAGGAATTCCAATAAATTTCTAAATTGATAAAATCAGTTTAAAATAAATATATTTATATTTTATATAAAATGGTTTTCTAAAATATTTAATAAAAATAATATTTTTTTTTTATAATTATATGTGATAAAAAAATCGAAATAAAATTTAAATTTTACATAAATTATATAAATAAATATAATCTGCTCCACCTAAATACTTATTTTAATTATAAAATATTCATATTAATCAAAATATAAATTTTATTTTTTATATTTCAATTTTAAAAAATATTTAAATATAATCTATCATTAAAGGACATTGCGAGTTACTTCCCTTTTTATATTATACGTTTAAAATGGAGTCACACAAATACTATAAATATATATATATATATATATATATATATATATATAAAAACAATAGTCATTAAAATATTTTTCTCACTTACCATACTGTTGATATTTTATAAACATATAAATAAAAATACATTCAATCAATTTACTTTGAATAATTATATATTTAAATTCGTACAAATTTACTTTGATACGAAAGAAAGAAAAACGAATAACCTACATTTTGCTGATGTTGATATCAATCGGTCAGTCGGTCCATTTCTAATGTCAGCTTTGAAAATTTCCAAATTGACAGTTTGATAAAATTGCTGTTAGTCATGTCAGTACTACATTTTGGCCGCCGGAAAATACACACATTTTAATAAGCCAAGGCAAGAAGGTATGGGCGATAGATTCCTTCGAATTAAATAACAATTTAAGAAGTGGTGGTGGGTCCCAACCGTTATGTAGAGGACAAAACAACCATTCATTCAATAAATTATTATCATTCTATTATTCTATTTTAGTGTTTACTTGGCGGTGGCTTTCCAAAACCAATTTAATATCGATTACTAGTTGTGTTGTATTGATTTCTTATAAATGAAGGAAGTCAGATGATGCATTTTGTTGAATTGAAGTCGTAGTATTACCAGACGCCCAAGTTGGAGTTGTATTATTATTGGATTCAAACATATCCGTCGTATAGTTATTGTTGGTTGGAATAGGAATGGCTGGGATTGGCTAATCCTTAATTAAATATCTTTGAGAAAAGTCTTTCTGTATTAATGAGGTTTTGAGAATCCGCTGGTTTATACTAGCTCTGATTTTTTTATTCACACTTAATTTTAACGGCAAGTATCTTTAATTATATAAAATTAAAAATTATAAAAATTTTATATTTAAAAAATAGATATTAAGACGAATAAAATAAGATCCCACTTGAGTATATTTTTTGTGGTGTCAAATAAACCACAGCCAAATATTAGGCTAAGATTGCTTGAATAAAGTAGCTAAACAGCTTACAGATGTCGTCTCATAGAGTTTAGTTCTAATGAGTAAAAATCGGATTCTTTTACAATCGTCTCTACCCCTTATTTATAGGAGGTAATTGGGTCCTATTTCGATTTGGATTGGTACTTCTTATTTTTCTTGGATTCAGTCTCCTTTTTGGGCTCAATCTCTTCTTTGGGCTTGATCTCCTTTCATCTATTTGGCTTTAGGAATCCTTATTTCAATAGGAGTTGGTCTTCGTTTTTCTACCGGGCGTTGGAAATCCTTGGCCTGGTATGATTAGTCTTCCTTTTCGTGTTTAGTTAGGTAATCATTTGGTGGGCTGGAGTGTTTCGGTTCGGACTCTACTATATTCGGCCGAGTTGAACTTCATTAGGCCTTTTGACCATGTCGGTCGAGCTAGATTGACGCGTTTCTTGGGCCTTTAGCCCTCTTATTCGGTCGAGGGTAGCTTTTGGGTATCCTCCCTATATTCGGCCGAGCTTGGTTTTAGGGTACCCCTTCTGTATTCGGCCGAGCTTGGCTTTAGGCTTCAGTTCCCTCTGCTTGCTCTTACCTTCGACTATGATACCTTATGGTCATTTTCCCACCACAGTAATCCCCCATTGCCATGGCTTGAATCTTTCGAGCATGGCAATATTTGTCGTTATCTCGATCGAGTTTGGGCTTCCATTTGTTTTTATTTTCGGCCGAGGTTTCTGTGGTTTTCTTGGTAGGCCACGTCAGCCCTGACTGTCTTGTCTTAGGTAGATTCGGCGGCTCCTCGACTGCTGTGCCCTAGATTTGCCATCATTGCGGCTGGCCTATAAATAGGTTGGCGATTTGTTCCTCTCTCTTCACTTCTCTCCTTTTTGCTTTCTTTCTCTAAAAAGTTTGAAACTTTTCGCCTCCGTCTTCTGATTCCGCTGCCATTTTTGTCGGTGACGCCCTGTGGCTGTGTTTTCCGGCTTCTTTCAGGTTAGTTCTCCTTTGACTTGTTCTTCTAGGCTTTTGTTTCGTTTTAGTTTGGGATTCTGGTGTTTGTGGTTTTCGGGTTTGTTCATGAGTTTGTTGACTGTTCGTCTGCTTTTTTGATTTTTGATTTTTGATTTTTGATTTTTGATTTTTGATTGCTTACTTCCATTTTCTATCTTTTGTTTGTACTAACTTCGGTCGAAGACCACTAACCTGCTTTTTTTTTCGGTCGATTGTAGATGTCTACTGATTCCATAGGCACATCTTCTTTCGGGGGTCTGACTTCAGAATTCTCGACCGCGGAGGACGCGGGCGAGGAATGTTCATCGGTCCGTAATTCACCGGCCGAGTCTAGCCCTCAGGGCATTCTGCCTCCTTTCTTTAATATTAGGAGCACCATGACTATGGACGAGCTGGAATCGGCCTTCTCCGCTTACAAGTTCCCTAGTTGGATTAGGGCCCGGTTGCCCGAGCCCGAGGAAAAGGTTGATGATATGTTGGCCCATGGTTGGGAGCCCTTTTACCTTCGTCATTTCAAAATAGGGCTTAGGTTTCCAATCATGGGATTGGTCGAAGAGTTGTGTACTTGGTGTCAGATTCATCCAAGTCAGCTAACTCCCATGACTATTAGGCTTCTCCTGTGCGTCGACCGTTTGAAGGAGAAGTACAACTTAGAGTTTACGGTCGAAGATTTTTTCTACTCGTACTTTGTGAAACGCGAGAATCCCGAGTTTGGGCGGTATGTGCTGATTGCTCGGTCGAATGCCCAGCTCTTGGTCTTGGGTTTTTCTTCTAACGAGACCAAGTGGAAGGACAAGTACTTTTTTGTTAAAGGGGTGACCCGTTTGTCAAAGGGGTTGGGTTACCCTTCGTACTGGCGGGACTCTTGTAGTTTTTTTTTTTTTGCCCGAGCTTGATTTTGTTCTGATTTCTTTCTTTTCAGCGAATTTCGGAACGAAGAACTGCAGGTCCTCTCCTTGGGCACGTGTTAGGAGCGAGGCTATTCTCGCTTTATCGGCCGAGTCTCGGGATTACAGGACGCTTTTGGGCGAGTTGTCTGTCAGTCGTCTTTGGGCTTTCACTAGAACAAGTAAGTTGTTTGTGTTGTGTTTCAAGTTCCTTCGATTGAACTTTGCTGATGTTTGTCTTTTCAAAATTATCCGACTACGTGATGTCAAGCCTGAGGGTCAGAAAGCTTTGGTCATGCGGGCCATCATGCGCCAGATCCAGGCGGAGCAAGAGAAGGCCCATGCGTCGGGTTCTGCTGGGAATGAAGGGCCGGTCAAAGAGCGACCTGAGCCGGCCGCCGAGCCTGTCCGTCCTCCAAGTCCTGTTCCTTCAGAGGCTGCTGAGGCTTCTCGCCCGGCAGTTCCAGAGGGTTCTCGGAAGCCTTCTCGCCCCTCGGTTGCGAAGGAGAAGCGGCCGATGGCGGGTGGCGTGGCGCCGGCCAAGAAGCGGACCAAGCATGTTGGTCAAAAGCCTCGTGGCGATGGTCGTCACGTGATTGACTTCCCAGGGAATTCTTCTACTAGGGAGATATCGGTCGAGATGATTGCGGCCGCGGATGGCTTCTTCTTTCCCCAGGACGAGGAGTGGTTAGAGTCCTTGTCCTTTACAAAGTTCTACGAGATGTCTATCTCGAGCCTTTATAGGGTAAGTTCGTCTCTTGTTTGATCTTTTAGGTGGTTTCCTTGCTTACATTCTTTATCTTCAGGGGCTCCAAGGGGCGGTTGGTATGCGCAAGCATTTCGGCCCTGTTTTGCGGGACAGGCGGGCTCTTGAGGCTAAGTATCAGTCTGTCTCGGCCGAGTTAAAGGCGGCTCAGGATGACTTGGGCAAAACAGTGGCTCAATGTGCTGAGGCTGTCGGCCGAGTTGAGAGGGTGGAGGCTTATAACGCCAGGCTAGAGGCCTCGATTGCTTCGAAGGACGCGGAGCTAAAGCGCCAAGCGGCGGAGTTGGAGGAGTTGAGGACGGCGAAACGAGCCTCACTCGGTCGAATAAAGGAGCTCGAGAGCCGCGTTGAGAGTCTTACCATTGAGGCGACCCAAACCGAGGTTGTGATCAGGTCATTTTCTTTGGAGCAGGTCATCAAAGGGTCTTTGACTCCTGAGTCTGCTCAGAAGGAGCTGGACGCATTGGCTGCTCTTCGTGGGGAGAGTTGAGCGATTATTGTGTACATTTTTCGATCTTTTGTGTACTCGTTGTAGCCCCCCCTTTTGATTAATGAAATTTCTATCTTTCATTGTACTTTGTGTTGAATTTATTTGTGAGGGGTGTAATCCCCCAGCTTTTTAATTGCGATTCAAGCATATTGTTTCTACGTTCGCCTTTTTGATTCTTTAGGGTTTCGAGGCTGTAGTTCGGTTGATTTTGGCCGAGACGTGTTTTATTTGATATTTGTTTGAGCTCTTTTCGACCGGTCTGCTTTTGAGATTTCCGGATTGCCCTTTGGGCGATTTTCGCTCTATGAGCAGTTGGTCTTCGCCCGAGACCCTCCAGATTTACCGGGGGCTTGCCTTTGGCAATTTTTGGGTTGCCCTTTGGGCAGTTTTTGCTCTTTGAGTAGTTGGTCTTTGTCCGAGACCCTCCAGATTTACCGGGGGCTTGCCTTTGGCAATTTTCGGGTTGCCCTTTGGGCAGTTTTTGCTCTTTGAGCAGTTGGTCTTCGCCCGAGACCCTCCAGATTTACCGGGGGCTTGCCTTTGGCAATTTTCGGGTTGCCCTTTGGGCAGTTTTTGCTCCTTGAGCAGTTGGTCTTCGCCCGAGACCCTCCAGATTTACCGGGGGCTTGCCTTTGGCAATTTTCTGGTTGCCCTTTGGGCAATTTTTGCTCCTTGAGCAGTTGGTCTTCGCCCGAGACCCTCCAGATTTACCGGGGGCTTGCCTTTGGCAATTTTCGGGTTGCCCTTTGGGCGGTTTTTGCTCATTGAGCAGTTGGTCTTTGCCCGAGACCCTCCAGGTTTACCGGGGGCTTGCCTTTGGCAATTTTTGGGTTGCCCTTTGGGCAGTTTTTGCTCTTTGAGCAGTTGGTCTTCGCCCGAGACCCTCCAGATTTACCGGGAGCTTGCCTTTGGCAATTTTTGGGTTGCCCTTTGGGCAGTTTTTGCTCCTTGAGCAGTTGGTCTTCGCCCGAGACCCTCCAGATTTACCGGGGGCTTGCCTTTGGCAAGGCATGTCGTTTAGAGTAGTGGATGAGATAAAAAGGCTATTTTATTGCATTGAGGTGGGGCTCTGTAAAAAACCCCTTTCGGGGAAAAAGGGTGCCCGTTATTACAATTATCATGCTATATTCAAAATTGGTACCTTTTAAGGTGATGTATGTTCCAGCTATGCTCTATCTCATTTCCTTCTTTTGTGAGCAGCTTGTAGGACCCTTTTCCGGATGCTCGTCCTACTTGGTATGGTCCTTCCCAGCTTTCGGCCAGTTTTCCATGGGTTTGTTTCCTCGTATTTTGGAATACCCTTCTGAGTACCCAATCTCCAGGTTGGAAGGCTCGGGCCTTGACTTTTTTGTTGTACTGCCTTGCTATCCCCATTTGGTATTCGGCTATTCTTCGCTGTGCGCTGTTTCTTTTTTCATCCGAAGTATCTCTCTCGAAAGCTAGGACTTGTTCATTGGCCCTTCCATTTAGTCTTTCTTGTGGTGATAGAATTTCCGTTGGGAGTACTGCTTCTGTTCCGTATACCATCGAGAAGGGGGTTTGCAATGTTGAAGTTCTGGGGGTCGTTCTGAATGCCCAGAGGACTTCGGAAAGGGCTTCGGGCCACAATCCTTTGGCTCATTCCAGTTTTTTCTTAAGTGAGTCTACCACCGCCTTGTTGGATGCTTCGGCTTGGCCGTTGGCTTGGTGGTACCTTGGGGTCGAGTATGTAAGTCTTATGTTTAGCTGGTTGCAGAACTCTTTCAGAGTCTGCGCTATGAATTGAGGGCCGTTATCAGTGATAATTTCCCTTGGTATGCCGAATCTACAGACGATGTGTTTCAGATAAATTTCTGTACTTCTTGCTCTCTGACTCTTTCTAGTGCTTCAGCCTCTATCCATTTTGTGAAGTAATCGGTTACCATCATTATATATCTTTTTCGACCCTGTGTGGATATCGGGATAGTAGACTTATATTAGAGAATGCATTTTTAAAAAATAAACTCTCTTGAAGTCCTTAGTCGCCAAGAATACTCTCTAGGGACTTCCACCTTTTCGACCATCCTTCTAATTTTTTTCTATCTAGCTAGCTTTGATTTTTCCAAAGGTTATTTTGACATCAAAAATAGTTTTGACAGAAATATTTTGAAATTGATTTGAATACACTTGAGTTTTGCAACCCTAAAAACCTTATTATATTTGCCAATTGATTGGTTGTTCTTACAAGAGAAATATCTTATGATTTGTCTTGTGAGCTTTGCTAAATGTTTCTTTCTTCATAGTCTTCTTAGAGTTAGGTTCATGAAATAAGTGTGTAGTTGGCTATGGATCAATAGTTTGATTATTTATTCGATTGATAGATTGAACTTTTGATTAATATATTTATGAATTGCTTGACATGTAACCCCGTTTATGCAGGTGAACTGTTAAGGACTTGAAAAACTTGATTATTTCAACATATGAACAATCATGAAATAAACATGAATGAATGACACGATATGATTAATATCATTGCACTCACACTAGAAATGCATTATGTGTGTTTCCATTGCATTGTGATGTAAATGTAAGAGCATATGTGTGTGAGTATTTGAGATATGGAATGCGAACCAAGCATGTGTTTAACATTTTTTTTTT
Organism: Cardiospermum halicacabum; assembly: GCA_031304145.1. NCBI lineage: Eukaryota > Viridiplantae > Streptophyta > Magnoliopsida > Sapindales > Sapindaceae > Cardiospermum > Cardiospermum halicacabum. The sequence goes on along the minus strand of CM062394.1, from coordinate 10,635,150 downwards.
CTTTTCTTATAAATTATGTATACAGGATCGATCGAGTAAGACAATGGATATAGGGCTCTCATGGTGTATCTATAAATTTATAAATATATATGTATATATATTATTTTTTGAAATTAGCCATGTTTGTTTATTTCAAAAAATGTATAAATGTTATTCATATGATTTTATTCTTAATAATTATATGTTAAGAAACAATATGTATACAAGTCTTCCGCTTTCAATTTATAATTTGATCATAAATTTGATCATCCTTTGAAATTCGAAAAGGAATCACATTTGTATTAATAAATGAATAAAGAAAAAAGATATGTTTTGTATATGTAAATCATTAATGTGGTGGATTGCCACCGTATCTTGGGTCCTTCGTGGACGGGATTGGAGTTGTTTAAAAAAGTTTCATTAGAACATACGTTGGTCCTATTTCTATTCTGCACTCCCGTTAAGAAATGTTGCCTCCGCTGCTATTTAACTTGCAACATTTGATAGTGTATACTATTCATTTATGAATCTTATTTTATGTATTATTCCTTTATGTATAAAAAAGAATACAGTCAAGTAGAATCTTGTTTTATTCATCTTGATGTCTATTTTTCAAATATTAAATTTATATAATTTTTAGTTATGTGTTATTAAAGATATTTACTGTTAAAGTAAGTATTGGAGCGTGCTCACATGAAATGTTGTAAGTATTTTTTAAAATGGATAAAGTATTAAATTTATTATTATTATTTTACATTTTTATTCTTTTTAGTGAGAGGGGTATTCATTAACCATTAATATATCAACAATTGTTGATTATAAAATAAATATAGGATAGAGGCAGAAAAATAAAGAAAATTTTTATTAACCTAAGCTAAACATGTTTAAACGAGTTTATACGAGTTATTATAATGTTAAAGGATTTTATAGTTATCATTTATTCTGTAATGTCTCTTGAATGAGTACTTCATGAAATAAAAAGAAAATTGTTGTTTTAATATAAAAATATATACATTAAAATAAATATATGACAAATGAGTTCAAATGAATACGATGAGCTCAAACAAGATTTATAAACTCAAACAAATCTTATCAAATTTAATCTTTATAAGTTCAAAAAGGTGAGTCTATATAATTATCATTAGTCGAGAGTCATCTCTCTCGAAAAAGAAAAAAAAAATTAAAAAATTCTCGATATGTACAAAGTCAAAACTTTCCGGACTCAAGCTCAGCTCATAGTTCGAACCAAAAATATTGATTGTTGGGTGAGTCTATAGTACGCAGGTCCTTTATAAATTAATAATATATATTATTATTATTATTATTTTTTTAAAGAGCATTTAGTAATAATAACTAAAAAAAATATTTCAAAAATTAACTTCATAGGAGAAAATCCTACTTTTACTGCTGAGAGAGTTTCAATAAGATAATAAATTGAGAATATTAATAATTTTAGACTTGTTTACCAATGGTCTCTTTTGCCTTCCCGAATTTTCAACTATGTTAATTATGTTGGTTTTGGCTTTAGTATTGTTGATTCTTCAACATGAAGTTGTAAGAGGACGGATCAATGGAGGAATAATGAGGTTTCTAACTAACCGTTAATTTTGGTTTCTAGGCTGTAGCATATACAAGAAAATACCTCCAGCAACAGAAACATTAAGGGACTCAAATTCTCCAGGCATTTGAATACTCACAAGCTCACAATGTCTCTGAGATTTCTCTGACAGCCCAAGTCCTTCACTGCCCAAAACCAGGCACAATGGGACATTTGCTAGAGATTCAACAAGCCCTTGACACAGCTGTGATACCTGCCTACCGTCTTCATCATCACTTTCTGGGTGGCCAGCAAGTAAATTCATCTTAAACTCATTTTTTAGAGTTTCAAGATGACACCAACTGCCAGAAACTATGGGGATTTGAAAGCAGGCTCCTCTGCTAGCTCGAAGAGCTTTCTCATTGAAAGGATCACAACAACCAGGAAGTAGGAAGACACCATCCTGTTGAATGTTGACACTAAGATTAGATCTTCAATTGATCTTACTAAGGTCTCATCGATTCAAATGTATTAATAATGAGATTGTGAATGAATCAATCAGAAACTCCAGGTTCCCATATCAAGTAAGGAGAGTTCCTCACCCATTTAAAAGCCAAAGCTGATCTGATTAGTGTACCAAGGTTACCAGGATCCTGCATGGAACAACTCTCACATATTAGTGATACAAATGTCCAAGGGAGTTCCTGAAATCAAATACCTGCGGATAAAAACTGAAATTAAACATTCAAAATTACAACCTATCTTATTGCATCAAAAATCGAAAACAAATGACTGGGGTTGACATCATAATCCTATATTCAACACGTAATACAACAACTATTCTTTGGGCAGCTAAGGCAAGTTTTAAAGCAGTTGTGACAGAAGAAGAGCATTTTACCAATGAAGTTAAGCTCGGTCCAACAGAACTAGTGAGCTTTGCCAAAAACATTATAAATCAAAGAAAATTACATACTGAAAATCCTCTATTTTTCTTACTTATTAGTTTATATTTGCCAAACCCCACACATGAAAAACAAAAGTAATGCTCATAATCACCTGCTAGCACTTGATGTCATAATTTACTGCCAAGAAACCATTCATTTTACCTGAATCCCATCAAGGACAAGAATCCGGTGTGGTGATGGAAACCAATTTCGACAATCAACATATTTTTGATTGACACCTACGTTGTGAAAAGTGGCAGGAATACTCATCAGCGCGATTGCTTCAATGGATTCAATGGATTGCAATCCAGAAAGTTTCTTCATCACAGTAGAGTTAATGCGCAACGTGTGAATGGAAATATCATCTAACCAGCAAGGAACCTCCACATCATCGAGTAACAGTAAGCAATCTATTCTGGAAGATTTCTCGTTCAATAGCCTTTCAAACCTGTATATTTCCCTACAAAGGAACATAATTCAATTGAATACTAGAATAAAACGAATGAAAGGCCAATTATAGAAGAGAGAGAGTGTGTTACCTTATAGGAGTAGTGCCGACAACAAGAACAGAACCATGGGAATGGCGATAAGAGGAGCTGTGACGGAGCTTGAGGCAGTGCTTGACCAACGGATTCGAAGGGCTTGTAATGGATTTGACATTAGTTGGTAGACGAAGCTTTTCAGCCCCATCTGAGGCTTTCGACTTTAGGAGTGGAGGTGTCCAGCTTGAGTAAATGCATTGTATTTGCATCCTATTGTATTGCTCAATCCTACTCACTCAGCTACAGAGCTTATTTCTTTTACATGCACCTGACCTGATTAGCCAAAAAATGTTAATATGATTATTAAATTGACCAATTTAGTATGTTAATAAATAGATTATGATGGAATGGAACTAAATCAATTCAAATTAGATATGATTATTATTATTAAATACAAGGCAGAGAAGTTGATCTTTGTATAATTGCTATCCTTTTATACTCGACCTTAGTTCCTAACCTAATACTAATTGAATTGGTATGATGTCCACATATCGTAGATGACAAATTCAACAGCTTACAGTAAAAACAAAGTCCACCATAGTTCAAAAGTACCAGCTAGGAAATCCAAACGTACCTCAATATATCATTGAAGGTATGAAAAACGCACTATGTTGCTTAATGAAAACCATCACACAACACTTTAATTCAAGCCCGTAGATTTGATCCATCCTAATCTATTAAGGTATTAATATGAAATGAATTACTCTATAAGATTGCAGATTATACACATCAAAAGGTTATCTGAATAGACGACATCATACAAGTATTGCATCCCATTTCTTCGGTCTCCATTTACCACATCACTGACTGCGGCACAGAATGGATTCGAAAACAATAAGGTTATTTATTGCTTGCAAGAGTCAGAAAAGAAAGCTGACTGCATTAGAAACTAAGCCTGGCCACATTTGCTTAGACAAGCAAGTCCTTCTTCCAAGTAATCTTCCCTGTTAATCCAAAACTCAGGTGCATCCTGCAAGAGTTCGTTCACTAAATTCAGTTTGTTTGCCTTCTCACAATTGCGACAAAATATGCTGGCACGTCCTTAGCATTTCAAGCTTGATATGTTATATGTTATGTACTGATTTCGTAATGGTATGGGACTAGAAATACAATCCTAGTAAAATTAAGTGCAAATCTGGGGGTTTGTTACAGTCTTTGGGCTTATAAGTTACCTTTTTGTGGGATACCAAGATATCTACCTACCTTAATGTTGTATTTTTTATTTGACAAAGTGAAAAAGGGAGATGTACCTTCATTATTCCAGCGAGAACTGCTCCTCCAAGATAAACCATATGCTTTCTCCTGGGGGGATCCTCAATGCGCAAACGCAGTTTCTGTTCATAAAGTATATGATATTAGGATCAGACAAATTGGGCTCCTGCGTTGCCAACCCTTTTCAAACCTGATTTTAACTAATAACAGCATTACACGGCATTACACTAATCTTTCCACTTTTGTTCATTCAGTTAAACAACTTAACAATGGATATGCCTGAAGAACTTGTTCGATCTATTGTAATACAATAAATTACAACAGTAGAATATGGGAGTAGCTCTCACCTTCAATCCATCTTTATTTCCTTTCAGTACATTTTCAATATATCGATCTGAAATTTCTTTTTCCAGACTGAAACAAAAAGGAAAAACGAATTGTCATAAATTTTCTAAAATGGAAAATCATAAAAGTGGACCTTTGAAACTTTGTTTTAAGTTCATAAACTTTCAAAAGTTAGAAATTTTTAAAAATGAACAAAATGGCTAACCTACCCTCAAATTCACATCTTCACAGGTTTTTTAATACCTTCACGAGTTTTTTAAAGGCCTCCCTAGGAACATGAAGGCTTGTAATATATCGGTGGAGTGTAAAATATCTGTGAAGCTGTGAAAGAGATGTATTTTGGTTCAAATTTTAAAATTTTCAACTTTTGAAAGTTTATAAACTTTAAACAAAGTTTTCATGGTCTATTAACCTAATTCAAACTTCTAAATGACCAAAAATGAAAACAACCATTCCAAAATTAAAGTGAACTAGAGTCAAATTTACAAGATATAAGTAAAAAGATAAGCCTTAAAGAAGGGGCTATGTTTCAAAGAAGTTGAATAAATTGGATGCAATAGGGTGATTTAATTATTTATTGTCTAATTTCTTACAACATTAAAACCTTACAGTAAGTTCTATTTTGATTAAAACTTATTCTTCTGTATGTTATGGTATTTTCAAAGACTTAATGCCAATATGTTATTAATTAGATAATACCACACCTTTTTCAATTTTATCCTTATTTTGATTAATTAATATATTCTTAATTAATTAATATTTTAATTTAGGATGTCTTAATTCAATTTATATTTATCGTTCTTTATAATTAATTAATATTTTAATTTATGGATGTCCTAATTCAATTATTAAAATTTATATAATTAGTAATTAAATATATTATATATGAGTTTGATTATATATAAACTAAAGAGTTAATTATTTGATTTGAAGAGATTTTATATGGAGTTTCAAAACTTAGTTTTGGAATTTTTTGAATTATTATTGAATAATGTTATTTTATTGTAGTAGATTAATAAGAAAGCTTGTTTTTGAAACAAAGTTTTTACGCCGTTTATATATAAAGACGTATTTAGTTGGTTAGGACACTGTGAGAGCTGAATATAATACCATTGTTTAGGCTTTTATCTTCTTATTTTTTAATTTTCAGAATAATGATAATTTTTGTATTATTATATCTAAATTAAATATTTAATTAAATATATTTTTAAATTAAAAAATTTATTAAGGATAAAACTGAAGTGGTAGGATGCGTCTGGTGAGGTATTTACCGATGCCTCTTTTTTTTTTTAATTTCATTGGAAAATAATGTAAAAATGGTTTATTCAAGGATAAAATATATTTTGAGAAAAACGTGTTCACTAAAATAAATAATATATTTCGTTTTAAAAATTAAAAATTAAAAAATAAAAATGGTGGGGGTGACAAATCACTAGGCAAGCTCTGATGCGAGGATCCATGAAGAGAACTTGACACTCAGTGGATATCAAAAGAAAATAACACAAGCATATAAATATGGGTAAGCATAAACAAAGCAGACCAAAGGTGAGTATCACAATTAGGTAAAAAAAAAGAAAGAAAGAATGGAAAAAATACCGACTAGGTAATCCAGGATACATAGTGCTCCCGCCACTTAATACTATATGCTGATATAGCTGCAAAGAGAAAATTCCAAATTAAATCTATCAAAGACACAACACAGGTGAGAGACACAAACCAAACTAAACATACTTAGGAGTGGAACTCAGGGTTCTGCTGGAGGAAAAGAATGTTCAAATGCAAGAGATGGCAGGTAAAGGGAAATGGAGGTTAAAGAAACCTTTCGGTTAAAATTAAAAGCATGACGGAACAAATACTGCATACACATGTTTATAAACTGAGAACAAAATTTTAGACCAAGAAAATCATACAATAAAAGGCTGGTTATAATGAACAATATATGAGAGTGTGAAAGGAATATGTTGGTTAGCGGGAATGCTTCCACCAAGGTATTAGATGAATACTTCCTAGCACAGCTTAGGGAGGCAGATAGCTAAGATTTTGCTGAATTAGACTGAGTCTGAGGTTGGAGACTATGAGGTTCTCAAATCCCTCTCTAGTTTGTAATTCGTTTCTAGAGTTGCAAACAATACGTATCCTAGCTTGAATCTAAATATTACTGACAAACTCAAACACATTTGCTATCAAAGAAAAAGTGCAATTTACATATTCACAATACCATTAATTTTAATATCTCATTCTTATAGAAGTATATTAGTTCAGCTCTAATAACTAGCCCACTAAAAAACAAAGAAAGGACAAATTAGAAAATAATAAGTACCGTCATACGGTTGTCTATATCCATTTCCTGAATACAGCGAAAAACCATGTCAGCCATCCCATCACCTTCAACATCTATTAGTTCCTGCAAGTAAGAACAGATCTTCAACTTTCTACAAACTTCTAATAACCAATCAAGTTCTTCATTTAGTTTTCAGACAACCTGTGGAGCTTGCATCATTCTGCGATCTGAAGGATAAAGTAAAAAAGCTAATAAATAGCACAACAGGTTTTTTTCCCCACGACATAAATAGAAATCATAAAATAACCTAAATAGAGAGACATTTAATGGACAACAAGATCCTATCAGGCTAATAAAGCAAAATTAGAACGACCTAGAATATATATAGAGAACAAAAAACATTAAAATCATAGAAAATTACTGGCTTACTGGAGTGAAAAGAGCCTCAGGAGCCTGAAATCTTTCCGTTCCTACTTTAATAACCCTTCCATCTGGCAGCTGATTAAGAAATAAAGGCATTTAAATCCTAAAAGCAATGAAGTACCAATTCCAGAGAACAAAAGAAACTCAATTCAGAAAGACCAAATTTCAGAAGGATATAAATTTTGATATAATTTTCCTTCTCCTTTTTGTTTTGGATGAGGGAATGTAAATGTGAAAACTGCAAAAAGAATTCAAGCAAGACAAAAGGCATGCCTTGAGCATGCGATGCTTTAGGCTCTAATGCCTCTTTATACCTCAACGTGCCTAGAGCTTTGTAAGATTATGACAACTTTTATAGCAAAATGATTGAAAAAAAAATCATTGTTTTTTGAGTTTTGTGCCATGAATTCTCACTGGATGAGTTTTCTTCAATTTTAATTATTTGAAAATGGAAAACTACACAAGTAAAAACTTCAATTGAAAAGGTCTAAAGTTAATCATTTAAAACTTACAGTATAGTTTTTAACCAGGATGGTGGTTTCAAGTCCCAACTGGTATTCTCTTTTGTAATCATAACTGCAATAAGATACATTTTGCATCACACTGTAGCAGAAAAGCCCCTCAAATTCGACAAAATTATGACAGTTGGATGCTCACCTAATGTAGCATAGCTTCTCCTTGATTTCCCTAACAGTCTCAAAATCAGCATTCTTATTCATTGCGTATCTGCAGGGAAGTTTTGATGATGAATTTAATTAAATAAAAAAATTTTAAAAAGAAAAAAAAAAGAAAAAATATCCTCAGTGATAACACTAACATATTCCACATAGAAGTAAAAACTTACCCTCTACGTGAGAGTAAATCAACAAGATATGACGTGATGTGCCGACCAGCTACATTCATTCGCTTAGTAAGATGAGGGAAAGAGTAACCATCTACAACAGGAACCTGTGGAAAAATGAAGTGGTTACCAATCTATAATAACCTTGCACAGAAATGCCAACATGGCCCTTGAAATGGTGTGCTGGTGTCATAAAGCTATGAAAATCATTCTTGTACTACTTTTATGTCCCATCAAAGATCAAAGTGAGCCAAAAATATATATACTTTAAAAATAAATAAAATATTGACTACATACTAAACCACTCAAAGGTTGACGACACGTTTTAAATAAAGTTGAATTGTAAGCATATCCAAATATAGAAAATACAAGGAAAAATAAAATCAGCATAAAGGTTAAATATGCTTATGCTTTAAGAAAACACGGTGTATGGAAATGCATCAGGCATCCTAAAAAGTTAAATATTTATAATAAAGAAAAATAGTCATCTTTATAGCCTTGCCAACAGTAATATTAAAGCAAACACTGGTATGTAATCCAGTAGAAATAATGGACTGCAATAAAGGTTTGTGATTATCCTCCAAAGTGCTTACCACATGAGTGACACCATCACCAGAATCAATAACTAGGCCTGTCAGCAAACCTGAAATATTCAAAACAATTCCAAGTAGTAGAGTAAGAAGAAGAAACAAATAAGGCTAGTGGTGATCACTAACAGCATTTCAAAAATAGAAAATCGAACTAGCTAGAAGGTCACAATTGGCCTTCAAGAATTTCCTCACACAGCAAAACTTTTGAGTTCTAATAACGTAAGTAAACTGATTGTGTTGTTTGTAATCTGAACAGGTAAATAAAATTAAACCTTCTACAAACATCCATAAGCACCTTGAGCATACAAAGTTAAAACAGCTTGGATTTGGATGAAGACACCAGCAAAGTTGTATTTCTCAAACATTGTCTCAACCTGCAATACACCATCCAAATCATAACATGTAAATTTGAAGAAATAGAAGTACTGATTATGCATAAAATATAAAGAATAGTTTCACAAACCATTTGCTCACGATTTTTGGAAGGGTTAAGAGGTGGATCTGTGAGTAAAATCTTGCATTCTGTTGGATCAATCTGTTAAGAGACTAATAAAATTATTTGCTTACATGCAATAAGTTGCAGTAACAAAACCAATGATAATAACATTTATATTTGCATATATATATATATATACATGTGTGTTTGTGTATGTGTCTATGTATTTATGCTTGTGAATACATGTATAATAGCAGTCTATTATCGCAAGTAGAAGATCCAGAATGCTTACTTTTAATTCACTGAAAAATGCATGGTCCCACACATGACCCATACCTTCCCAATTTTGTACTATACCATTATTAACGGGATAAGATATATCCAGTTGGTGCCGCAACTCAGAACATGCTCCACCAACAATGATATCCTAAATGTATTAATAAAACAAATAACAATGTTGATCAGCAGAAAGTTATATACATAACAATATTGCACACATAGTAAACTAAAATGAGCTTGGGCAACATCCTCAGAAAAAAGAAAAAAAAAATCAGTGTAAGAAAAGTTTGATGTTACCTTGAGTTCTTGTTCCATTAGTGATTCTTCATAATGTAGAATAGGCCTCCCAACCACACAAGGGAACACTGAAGTTGGAAAATTCTCTGCAGCAAATCCGCACTTGACATACTGCATTAAGTACCTTAATTCTAGTCAGAAAAACTAACAAAACCATTGAGAAAAAAAAAAAAATAAATAATAATAATAATAATAATAATAATAATAATAATAATAATAATAATAATAATAATAAGCAATTACAATTAGACATGTACTTTTACCTATAAAACATAGTTGTAAATTATTTGCAAATTAGATGAAAACAAAACCATAATAATAGAAAAATATTAATACACGAACTGTAAAAGAAGGATGGTGACATATTGAAATTGTAAACAGCTATTTACTAAACATAAAACTAATAATCCTAACTCCTTCTCTTAGTCAATTTATTCGCTTAATGACCACATTTAAGATTTGGATAATTTTATTTTATTTTTTTCAATAATAAGAATCAATAGATCTTTTAACACTAGAGTCTCCCTAAAACACACAATTAACAATAGCATAATCAAATATTCAAATAGGTATAAACAACATCAACCAAAGACCATATAAATAAATAAAACATACAATTCAGAGGATTTAGTGAATAGAAATTGATTGTATTTAATTGTTTATGGACAGGGTGACTAAGTACACGATGAAGGAGAAATTGAGTAAAGGAGAGGCATACCCCTGTCCCATTGTCACAGACAACGACTTTTCTGCTATCCATTTGTAGTAACGATTTGTAGTTCAGGAATTGCACTGACTTCTGCTTTTTCCATCAACCAGCTTTAGTATCACTCAAGTTTAAGGGTAAGTAGCTAGTCATTGTCGGCTTTCACAAGCTTATACAATGAAACATCTCAACATCAAAATTGTTGATATAATAAAACAGTATCAGCATTTAAGTGGACAAAGTATCTTGTTCAGTCATTGTAGGACAAATATAAAAGCACTGCCAATTACATCAACAATTCCCTTTTATTCCAACAATCAATAATTCATGCAGCATCTACCATTTACATCACTCATACTCCGACAAGGCTAATCTAGAGTATGCATAAGGACAACAACTATATTGCGACTAGATACCAATTATCACTACTAAAAAAGAAACACATTGGAGATACTATAATCTAAACTAGTATCTCATTTATATATATATATATATATATATATATGATTAGCTCCACTCAAATCATTTATATATATATGATTAGCTCCACTCAAATCAATTACTCGAATGCATATCACATCTAACCCTGTTGAAGAAGTATAAAGAAAGAAAGAAAAAAAAAAAAGTCCATTAAGTTGAAGGAAAAATACAAAAAGTGAGTTTTTAAAGTTTATAAAGTTAATAACCAACCAAATTTATTTAAAGTTTATAGACTTTCAAAAGTTAAAACATCTAAAAAATAAATGGAAATGACAACTCTCACTTTCCTGCCTAGCAGGTTATTTTAAAGATCTTCACTGGTTTTTTAATCTATGAAGCCGTGAAAGAGATATATATTTTGGTTATTTTTAAAATTTAACTTTGGAATATTATAAACTTAAAACAAACTAATGGTCTATAACTTAATTTAAAGTTCTAACTACCAAAAATAAAACATCCTCAAATTTATCTTCCTAGTAATGGTAATTAAATGAATCCATCTAGCAAATAATACTGTCTTTTTTCTCTATCAAGATAGAAAGATATACAACTGAAAGTAAATATACGATCCAGTCTTCCCATCAATTTGATTTTTACATGGAGTAAATCAATTAACATATTCATCGTCAACACAAGTAATCCGAAGATAACTAACATGAAAAGCAGAACAAAACAGCCAACAAAGTTAGGAGTACTGCACTACAACTATTTATTCAAACTGATAAAATCCTTCAGAACTGATGTACACTGGCTGAGCCTTCACTCTTCACAATCAAAAAACTCCCAACAAGTTTACCAGATTTTCTAGTCCTTTAATTCACAACAAGTATATCCTCAGATTTTCAAGTCCTTTCAACCTTTTATTTATTTAACTTCATATTTCACATAAAGATAGGTCAATCACGTTCCACCAACCAATTTCAGCTATTTATCATCATCTAGTTTCAGTAGGCAGAAATGTTGGATTAGCATTAACTAATGTGAATATAGAAATGTTGATTATCGAATCGTTCGCACAACAACAAAACCAATATTTACATAAAAATAATCAAATGACAACAATAAACATACTTCGAAATCGAAATTGAGTGTGTGGACCAACCTAATCACAAACCACGAGAATCCTCGCAAAATAACTCGGAAGTGAACCAAAATCCGATCGATTGCTCCACACAAATAGCCGACCGGAATCGGAACGTAACCGATTTGGGATCAGATGGTGAATGTGCGAAAAAGCGTTGTTCGGTGAATTCTAATTCTAGTTCAAAACAGAACGAAGAATGAGCCGAAGGAGAGTGATGCACGAAATTTGAGAAATCAGAAAAACACAGTGGCAGTGCTTTTTAACATCGAAAAAAAAAAAATCTGCATAAGTTCGCGGTTTCAAAATTCATTTTTAATAATTTCAAATTAATTTAAGAAAATTATTTATTTTTATTTATAAATTTTTATTTTTATAATTAATATGACTAATACTTTTATATATTAATATAGTATAATACTATTTATTTATTTATAATTTAATAATAATTTTTTTATTTATGATCTAATAAAATATTTTAAAATATAATATAATATTAATTAAAGATATATTCTAATTAATAATACTATTTTTTTTAATTATTTTGAAAGAATAAAAAATCTAAAAAAATAATTTAACTAAAACTAATAATTGTGAATAATATTATTTTTATGGTATATTAATTTTATTTAAAATATTTAAAAATAATTTTAATTTGTGATAAATTTATTTTTTTTTTATGTTGAAATATTATTATTATTATAAATATTCTAGTGTTATAGATTATTTTAAAACTATGGTTAGGATAAAATTAAAATAAATATTTTAATTATAAAAAATAAAAATTTATGTTTACTTCATTGTAATATTTATTAATTTAATTTTTATTAAAAATTATTTTAAAATTTTCCACATGTTTAACAAAAATTACAAGTAATAATTAAAAATATTATAAATTAATTTATTTTGTTTGAAGTGCGAATCCACAAATTAAAATTCAAAAATCCAACCCAAATCCGAAATCGGATGCAATTATTCGATTTGGGGGTGTGTCCAGTAGAGAAATGAGTGGCCTAAAAATGAATATGCTCGTATAAAACTTAGTCCGACTTTCAGTTTAAATAAATTTTCGATAAACTTAAAATTTGTAAATTTGGTGAATTTATATCATTATATTTATATTTTGAGTGGTGATTTTCTATCCATTAATTTGTTTTTACATCCTATTTGTTATAATTTTTCTTAAAAATTCAAATTTCTCATCAATATAAATAAATAAAATAATAAAATAATAATAAATTAAAATATATATTAATATTTTATTTATTTTTATTTAATATATTTATTTATTAATTTATTTATATTCTTTCGGTTATTTTATTATATTTTAAATTTTTATATATTTATTTTTAATTATTTTTAAAAAATAAATTATAATCATCTAATTAAAAAAAACTTTAATTTTATTTTAAATAAAAAATATTAATTAATAATTATACAAATAAATCATTTTATTATAAAATTTTATAATTTTATAATAAATAAATTATATATTTATTTAATAATAAATTTTATATAATTTTTTTAGATTATTATATATTAAATATTTTAATAATTAATATAAAATGAATAAGGATAATATTGTAGCTTTAATATTAATAAAGTGTAAATATAAATTTTAAGGTGCTCAATATCAATATTTTTAAATTTTTTATAAATTTATATTAATATATTTTAACAAATCGAGTTTAAAATGGATTAGTATGATAAATATACTAATAGTATGATAAATTTTCAATTGTCTCGAGTCGAGCCGATCTCCGGCTTCGAATACATCTCTAGTACATTACTAGCCCCATGTGCATTTTAGTTTGAAGTAACCTTACTTTTCGACTTTTCTAAATTAAAATTATAAATAATAATAATAATAATAATAATAATAATAATAATAAAAGTTTTATGTGCAAATCTCATCAACATATACATAATCAAAACGTTTTAATATGGTCAGGCTCCTTTCTTAACAGAACTCGCCAATAACAATAAATCCATCGTTTTCCCATGGGATAATGTAATTTTCAATACCTAAAGTTGTACAAAATTTTCACTTAAGTACTTCAACTTTTCGAGGTTTCGTATAGGTACTTCAACTTGCAAATTACAGGTTATTTAGATCCTCGGGATGACTTAAAGCTAAAAGATTGGAGCACCTATATGAAACCTCACAAAGATGAAGTACCTATACAAGGATCTAATTTGCAAATTGGAGTACCTATATGAAACATCGTAAAGTTGGAGTACCTATATATAAATCTAATTTGTAAGTTGGAGTACCTGTATGAAATCTCGAAAAGTTGGAGTACCTAAGTGAAAATTTTACACAACTTTAGGTACACAGGGTTATATTATCCCGTTTTCCCATATTCCAATAGCTATTTCCCCCCTCAATTTTCACAAAATGAAAATTATTAACATACTGCTTCTTTTTTTTTTACTTCTTTTTTTTTTATTCACCGCACTTTCTTTTTATTTACATACTATTCGAGATTTAATTTTAACGGTAAATATCTTTAATTATATAAAATTAAAAGTTATAAAAATTTTATATTTAGAAAATAGACATTAAGACGAATAAAACAAGATTCTACTTGAATATATTTTTCTTTATACGTAAATAATAATATAGGAAACAAGATTGATGAATGAATAATAAACACTATATGTAAAAAATAAAAATAAAAATAAAAAAAGCAAAGCGGAGGAAGTATGTGACTACGTTATCTGCAGGAATCCCCTCAAATGGGTATCTTATCTTAAGCTCTGAGATGTGGGCACTGTATTTGATGACCCTTGGTTGGGAAAATCATCCATTGAAAGCATTGGATTTTGAGAAAACATCCTCAGGGATGTTGATGTTGCAGGCATGTACACTCCCTCAGAGGTTGCTGTCACACCAGTATTTCTTTGAACTGGAGACATATGTGTCCTCTCCGTGACTTCAGACCTGTACAATCTCTCGGAGTTTGGATCTAAATGAAAATCAGTTCTCTCAGAATTTGAAGCTATATGGTCATTCCTTTGTGTTGAACCAGGGATGTATACCCTCTCAGAACTTAGAAACAATGTGGAGTCTGCTCTCTGATACGACTGGCCCAAACTACTGTTCATTTGCGAAGTTGAACGCATGTGCATCCTTTCTGAACTTCGATTCAATGATGGATCAGTATGGCGAGTAGAGACTGTTGTATCATGTCTTTGTGGCAATGGACCAACAATGGTGCTCTTAGGAGATGTACAGGCATATGATTCTTCGCGATTGAAAGTCATTGCAGTTTCAGTCTGCTGAGATGTTGTAGGCAGATATATCCTCTCAGATGGTGGAGAAACATCTGTTCTTCGAGATGTTAGGAGTGGAGTTTCATTCCAATTAGATGTTCGGGGCATATACATTCTCTCAGATATTTGAGGGGGAGGTCGCGACATGCCTTGGCTTGACAAATCCTTGCCCCTTCCCACAGGCATAGCTGATGATGTCTCTCGGCTTGATAAATCCAAATTGTTTGGTGACAAAAGCATTACAGCTCCCTGGCTGGGTAAGTTGCCACTGGTTGTAGGAGACAGGGAAGATACTCCTGGATCAGATAAATTCCTATCTGATGCAATGGAGATGGGGAGGTCTATTTCATGGTCTGGTGAATCCTGCTTTGATGTAGGTGACATGGCTGATAAAATTTTTTGGCTAGGTGAGTCTCTTTCAGATGATGGAGGCAATATTGAAGAAACTCCTCCACTTCTCAAATCTGTTTCAGATGATGGAGGACAAGCCTGCACCCGTACTTTTGGCAAGTCCCTCCACCGTTGGGTCACTGTTTTTATCTGTGTATAAAATTGTACACCAGTCTTTCCTGAATATAAAGAACAGAAAATAGGTAAGGAAAAAGGAGCTGAAAAGAACTCCACTCCAGCAGGTTTAACTTGATCCTGCAGCTAGAAAAGGGAAAGAGGAGTATGTAGAAAGAATCCATACCACTAAAAGTAGAGTCACCAGCACAGGATGTTGTGGATTCATGACAAGGCAATTGAACAGGAAAAGGAACATTGATCCCAACCTGAACATACCATTTTCTCATCAGTACAGAACATATATTACCCAGTTATATACTACGACAACACGTGCACTCTCTCTGTAATTAAGCTTTTTACAAGTTCTCCATTTTGTCCCTCTATATAGCTGAGACCAGATAGACACTGATGTAAATTAGGATTCATATGAAGTTAGAGTGATCTATTTCTATACATTTAAGAGCTCTATTCAAAGCTGTTTAGGAGTAAAAATGGTTTTCACATTGATTTATTATGCAATTATTAGTTTATGAAGGGAAGAGAAAGGAAAAAAAAAAAAAGATAAATGCCTCTATAACCCCCTCAACTTGGACATTATTTTTCAGATAGTTTTTAGTTCTCGATTTCACACTTAAGCAAAGCTTAGTTCTCAATTCCACACTTAAGCAAGTTTAGTTCTCAATTTCATACTTAAGCAAGCTTAGTTCTCAATTTCATACTTAAGCAAGCTTAGCCTTTGAGGGAGAACACATTCTACATTTGCCTTAAAAAGCACACTTCTTTTTGAACTACCCGCCTATTATTACTGAGCTTTTTAGTAGGAAAGGATGGAATTCAAACTAAGCTTTCTAGTAGGAAAAGATGGAATTCAAACTACTGAAACAAGAGTAGCCATTACTTCAAGACAAGAAGATCCACTAAGGAACCATTTCACAGAAATACCATCAAGAAGTGCACTTTTTAAGGTTAATCTTAATGGATCTTGTTGTCCTGAAGTACTGGTTATTGATAGAATAGAATGACGTCACTCTTTAGGACAAGAACGAAATACCGCCACCTATTCAAACAACACAAACTAATCAAATACTACTCTTACTCAATACTAGGATACAGCAAGCGCCTTATGATCAATTTGGGCATCTTTAAAGTGAATTTCTTAGCAGAAGATATGTTAATGTCATAAAAGAAGTGGAGTGAGGACCGTTTTGGATGATTAAATGACTATAACCTTTATTAGGGGTCCAGGAGGAGAAGAAGAAATTGTTTAAGGAAAACTAGTTTAATTATTTGAACTAGATAAAGGAGGAGATGAAGAAGAAATTGTTTAAGCTAACTCAAGGACTTCATTTTTATTTATTTTCTGGGTAATCAGAACACAAATCCCCATCAGGCACATTCAATATGATGTAATTCAAAACGTAAATTTTTTGGCATGTAAAATGATAAATTGAGTTGTGACAGTCAACTTGATTAATTTTATATGTTGAATCCTTGGCTCCATTTCCAGAACAATAACCAGGATCATATCATAGGGACCAATACCTCAAATTTTATCAAATCTAACATAATGACTCCAGAACATGTAAACAGAGAGTCTCAGAAAAAGACAGCAACTTAAGCAACATGGAAGTAAGAAAATCTAAAGGAAAGCAAAAGAGAAGCCCTGGAAAACGATATTTTTGGAGTGATTACTACCTACAAACTAGAGACTAGAAGAAAATGCCAGCTTACCAGCCTCGCCCCGATCTCATTCTGAAATTTCTTTGCCACAAAACTGGATGTAGTGAATATGGATGCTCCATTCACAAACCTGAACAAAAGGGTACCAGACATTCCAAACAAAGAAGAAATTATGAGGATGACAAGTTACTGAAAGAAAAAGTGCCAACAACCCTTTTCCAAACATTCCAAAATCTGTTACCACCCTTTTCCCAAGCAGAAACACATTGTTAGGAACATATAGCACCAATCGGCCCTAAACATATCCCATAAAAGAAACTTCTTATAAAACCATACAACTAAATGCCCAACTCCAATGAGAAGGGAAAAGAAAAAACCTGTCCTTGTTTACAATGATTATGGCCTCTTCTAGACTTTCAGCCTGTTTGACATCACACAAGAGAGTATATGTCAGCCAATCCTAACTAATGCAATCAAATTATTTTCATAAATAGAAGAGAAAATCAAATTATACCTGCATGCAAAGCAAAATGGGTCCAAAGATCTCTTCCTGGTCAACACAAGACAAGACATGGTGTTGTCAACAATAAGAGAAAGATCTCTCTCGTTCAACTCGACTGAGAATATATAGTTCATTTATTTATAAAATATTATTTAGGATAAGCCACTGAAAATCATAATTACCCAAGTGTATAATGATCATCTAAGAAATAAATAAAACAGTGAAAAAGATAACCTTACAGCACTCCATGTCGGGTGTAACATCACATAGGATAGTTGGACCAACAAAATTTCCTTTGTCATATCCTGGAACCTGCCGATACAATATTTGGAAAATTTAAGGTTGATTGACAAAATTCCAAATTAGAATAAATTAGAAAAGGATGTGGAATACAATAATCTGTCCAAGATGATACATTAAGATGTTGGACAGGTTGGTCTTGAATACAATAATCTGTCCAACATCACATGAAATACGGAAACTGATCCAACAAAACAAGTATCATGAGATAGTAGAATGATCAATAGTATGAGTGAAACTGCAGCCTACAACAGTAGAAAGAGAAAACTAGTAACCCATGCTTTTGCTTCCAAAGTTATAAGAGAGAGAAAATATTGTTATTGGGTTATTTCCGATTAATTTAAAAGTTTATCAACTAGCTATACATTATTAAAGCTCTTAACTGGAGTATCTGGATTAGAGTCTATCCAAGATGATACATTAGGATTGGTTTGTATATGTTCCCTATCATAACTAGTTTTATTAAAAGTATCATGTTATGGGTTAATTGTTAAGAAATGGGACTTCAAATATGACAGAGAGAAAATAACTACTAATGTAGGTTGATAAGGGCCCTGAGCTTAGCATTAAAGGTGTTGTTATCCAAGGTAACCTATTAATTGTTTTGAGCAGGGTAAGACTCACTTCTTCACATAAGGCCATGAAAATGGTTATGAGTATGACAGGTCAAAGGGACCAAGATGCCTAGAACAGAGCCATCATTGACAAGAAAAGGTAACCTAGGAGGACGATTGAGGTGCCTTGAGCGGAGCCGTTACGTCATTGATAAGGAAAGGTTACCTGGGAGGCTTACTACCAGTCAAAGGTCAAAGTGGCCTAAAGCATCATCCAATTTCTTTCCAATACTACTACTATTATAAACTTATACATGGTTTGCATTTATGTTTTATTTAATTACATGATTTCAATACTACAACAACATAATTATCACAATTTCCCATATTTACTCTAATAATCATATTTGGCACAATCCTCTCGGTAGAAGTTGAAAGTGTTTCGTCCCTAAATCAAGGGTTCTAACTCCAATCTTGTCAAGGTTGAGGAATATTCTTGGATTTTACTTCTCCTCCCCCAAATTCAAGGAAACAAAGACCTTCTCGGAAAATAAATTTTAGACACGCTACTGCTAATAGCTTAATATTCTGATAGTGACTCTTGTTGTAGCAATAACAATGAAATTATTTGTCACAATTTGAATTAAGTGCCCTCTCAATTATAACATTTTTTGACTCCATAGCTGCTATGAGCCAAATGCTTTTGGGTAACAGTTGCTAACAGATACCAACTATCAGTATTTAACACGCAATTAGTTAAATGTAGAGTGTAAGAAGTTATCAAAGGGAGGCCGTACAGATGTCCCTATAGTACAGCAATGAAGAGCAAAATAATGTTACAGAGTCAAGCAATTAGTTAGAGAACAAACCATATATTATTTAAAACAAAAGTGGATAAATAATTACCACGACGTTTCTTCCATCAAGAAGAAGTCTGGCACCACTTTCAACAGCATTCTGAGTTAATGTGCTTAGTCGATTCTTTACCTGGACATCTAGAAAATGAATCAGGACATTATTTAAAACACATGAAAAATATGCAAAATGCAAAGCAATTAAGCTGTAACAATACGTTCCACCCCTACAGAACTCACAGAACTCACAAATACCAAACAAGAGGAACAACCAAGAGGAATTTGATCTGGCATCACACATATTTCTCTCCTACTGAATCAGATCAGATTCTCGCTATAAGGTTTCAAAGACTTGTTCTCACCTCTATGCTGATCACTGGACCAATGTCAGCACTGGAATCAGTTCCCACATTCACATTAAGTGCCTTGGCAAGTTCCACCAGTTCATCTTCACTGAAAGTAACCAAACCAATCTAATGTAAATACATGCAGTGTCACAGTCGAGTCATATAATTAGTGCATATGAATTTACAGGGAGTCGAGATTAAAAATGTACTGAGAAAGAAAGATGCAGAGAATTGTGAAACTGTTAAAAGCCAATATATGGAGATTCAAGACTATAGACATCTTCAACTGAGTCAAAAGGTCACTATGCCAATTTGCTGGTTCTTCCATTTAGTGGCACTATTGCAATAGCATCCATGCTTTGGCAGTTACGATAAATTTCATGACCACCGAAATGAATAATGCGGTACCATCAGAAAATTGCCCCATCAAAAATTTATTTGGTACAAAAAAATGCAACACAAAAGCAGAGAGACCAAAAAAAATTGACAAAGACATACAATACCAGGAAGAAATCTCATTCTTTTCATAAACAATAACCACCTCTAGCAGATGAATGAAGACGTGTGCTCCAATATAAGTAATAGGCACTGAAATAACATTCAGCGATACTAACATTAGTCAGATATGCTCAAAAAATTAGTTCATTTGGAGATGTAATGCAAAATATTCCTCTACCAGTTAAGAGAAACCTGCAAGATTCAGTGCTACAGTTCTATGGCACTATTGAGGAGGGTTACATGCTGTCAGCCAGTTTAGAATCATTGAGAAAAACCTTTACCATTGAAAGATTTTCAATAATGCACTCTTCACTCCTATTTTCTCTCCTTTCTACAATCAACTTGACGATATCATTTTTTGTAGTGTATCTCATAAATAATTCAAACTTTCAAAGAGGATATATGCAAATTTCTCCCTTTCCAACTTCACTTTTTTTTTGGGACGATACCATCTTTTCATGCACATTTGATTAATAGATTCAATCTTTCTAAGAGAGTACCCACAGTTCAAAACTAGCCTCAAAGAAGTTGAGTAATGTTAACAAAGCTCTAGCCGGTAAATAAAGAGTAGTTACACTTACAAGTTCAAACTAAATATTGAAGGCCAGATAAATTTAGCATTAGGCAAGACGCCCAACAAGAATAGCAAACAAGTTTAGGTAAGAGAATTGATACCATGGCATTGAATCCCCAATAAAAATAGCTGTACTGAGAGCCGTGCACCTCTGTCCCACAGCACCAAAACCAGCAGCAATCAAAGCATCCAGTGTGGTATCTATGGTTGCGTCAGGCATGATTATTGCATAATTTTTCCCTCCTATATGGGACTAAGAAGTCAACAAGGATCAGATAAACAAAGTGGAAATTTTTAAAATTCTCAACCAAATTTAGCGACACAGGATCTGTCTGGTGTAAGAAAAGGACGAAAAAAAACAAAAGGAAAAAAAAATGAACTAATGAGAGACAGAGAACCATGTTCACCTGAATTCGCTTCCCTACTGCAGCTGCCCTAGCATATATGTGTGTAATAGCCTGAAACAGTGACAGAAAGATAAAATTATAATTGATTAGCATAGTTAGAAGTTCAATAATAGACATGTGAGATGCTATTTAAGTCTAAAACTTTTTGGTAATTTTTCAATAATTGCAAAGACCAATGATTAAATAATTTAGCACACCAGCGGTGCTAATTGAAATCTTCTGGAACTGATTATTTGATCATCTAGGTTAACTAGGCAGCAAGCTTAAGAACAACCGGAATATTATATTTCTTTTAAAAGTAATCATGAAGAAATTTATAGCAAGGTTAATGAATCTTGTAACTCATGTCATCAGTATCACATGAATCGTGATACGATTTGATACATCCTTAAAACGATACGTATCGAAATTCGTATCGATTTTGACACTGAATCGACACATGTATCGCATGAATCATATCGAATTACTAGAATCGCGACTCGAATACGATACGTCGATTCATAATGTACTCAATAAATAAAAATAATTATTATGGACCCTCACAAAATAAGAATTGTTTGACCATTTTCCTCCTTTTTATGATTTATTAGTTTTGAAGGGAAACAAAAATCAGTTTACCTCCATTTTCTAACAACATTTTAACTCTTTTCTAATTAAATAAAAATCACTTTAGACTTCAAAACCTTTTCACTCACCCAAAGTCTCTTCTCATAGTATTTTTTTCTTTGAACTTGTTGCTTTCGCGAACAACATTTACTACTCATTTTGTTTTCTTCTTCCTTTTTTTTTAATTATTTATCACATGGGTAAAAGAAAAGATGAAGACAAAGATATTACATGGAAACACGGTCAAAATATGCCAACTCATAAGCTTTTAAACAAATGTAAGTATTGCCAAAATGACTACTCGGGTGGTGTTACAAGGATGAATCAACATCTTTCTAGGTTAGGAAATGATTTTAAATGTATTGTGAAGCCTAGGCTTCAGACTCATAGCAATATAATTGATGAATTTAAGTTTTTAAGAATTAAGAATGATAATTTTTTATGTTTTATCATAACTAAAATATATTTTGGTGCATATTTTTCAAATTGTCATGAATGAATCGTGTGATTCATGATATGATTCGATTCACAAGTTTAAAAATAGGATTTCGATTCACGATTCGATACACATTTTGACAACTATGCATGCCACAACCATGATTATAAGAGCAAATGCATTAGAACCAAGTCAACAAATAAATAAGAATTCTTAGATCAATGTTTACAATATATAAGTTCACAACATTCAACATAAAAAATTATAAAATAGATACATGATTGTTTAGTGAGTCTATAACGAATTTAATAAAAATAGAAATCAAGTAGTCACCTGATTAACTTTGTAACAATTTATTTTTGTAGTACAAATAATAATTTCTTTGTTTGTCAATCATAATCTTAAGACAATAGAATATTATAGTTCCTAGTGAAAGATGCTCACAGCTGAACACCAGAAAAAATAGTGAAATAGAATATCATTATTAAGAGGTTTGATTACCTTCATCTAGCCCATTTATAAGTCATACTAAATAAATACACCTAAAGCAAGTTATTGTTCCATTCGCACTTCAAACATGAGTTTTTTCTTAATTCTGTTGATTCTTCTCATGATCTTAATTCTAGGTCTTGAGTTGACTTCGACGAAATAAAATCTTGTATATGGACATCTACATTCTAGGCTTTCGGTACAGATCAGTTTAAATTAAACAAAGTGCAATATTAGTCACAAGGCCAGTCATGATTTGTCAAAATCTTTTGCACTGCCAGCATAATGAACTCCTACTACTCTAAGAAACCTAATGAAATTCTCTGTTTAAACAAAAACCACCTTGAAAGCAAATAAAAAAACAACATTTATTATTCAAAGTCTTACATCAGACAATTGAACAAGAACCAAAATATAAGAACTTACCGTGCTTGGACCAACCAATGATACAGCTTCTATATCATCGTCATCACAAATATGGCTTACAATCTCCTGTCACATTTAATACTAATTCAATGTTAGCAATAAACTAATGACCTACATGGAAGTCGGAATTGTAAATGAAATACTTGTGCAGTCAAAGGATGGGTGTAGGTTACAATTCCAGCAGGATAAAATGTAAAAGTGGACTGCTGAACTCAGTCTCCTTAGAAATGAACCCCCAGTACAGAGGGGACAAACTAAAAAGTTGGGAACCTTTCGGTATGCAGTACAATACTAAAACACAAGAGGGTGTCAAATCATGATACAAGATGTATAGAACGCCGCATCAATGACAGATGCTGAGAAAGATGGCCAGTGTCTGCTTCAAAAATAAACCAATCACATGCAGTTACATGGAAGATTCACTACATCAACTAAACATGGTAAAACCCATTTCAAGCAGCACTAATCTACAAGTTTTATCTCTCTCAAGATGTATAAATTGAAAACACAAATGCAAATGAATGCAGCAGTTTCTATTCATATAGGTAGAGTTTATTTCCGAGGAAAAGAGCAAAGCCAAAGTTCCTAAATTATGCTGGCTAACGAGATGAAAACATTAACATACTAAAAGGATATTCAATATTTACAATTTTGGTTAATTTGCTTGTTTTCAAAGTTTCATGTCATAGGCAAATTTGACAGAACAAAAGGACATAGACGACTGAGGGATAGTTCACATTCCATCTTCCATCAAAAACTCTCAAAATTCATATCCAATCAAACAGCTTCAAGCACATAATAAGGACAAGAAGTCTTATCACCAACATGTCAATTTTATCATCTATAGGCAGCAAAAACAGCTTTTTCTGCAGCTATGATATAGACTGCATCTGAAACTGAAAAGGAATTTATCCATGTGCAATGGACAATAGAGAACGGTAAACATAGAGCATAGAATCATTCAAGCCACAAAACTTGCAGTATATAAATCTGAGAATATGAAAACTAAAAAGCATCTCTGAAGTGAAAGTATATACATTAGTGCCATGGACAATATTTAAGACACCATCAGGCAAACCAGCCTCAGTTGCTAATGCTGCAAGCATCATTGAAGATCCTGAACAGAAAAAGAAAAGGTTATAACAGCGTGAATTGCATTGGAGGAAAAGAGCTGTATAAAGACAATCTGTTCACAAGTTAATTTAAGATTATCAAACCCACGAGCCAAACAAATTAGTAGGTAATCATGATTGTGAACTGCAAAGCAGACAATGACGAAATTTGTTATTTTTAACGTGGTGCAGTTAAAATTAATTTGATTGAGTTCTTTTAATAATAGCTCCTTACCTTTATTAGCTATATGACTGTCAAATTAAATCTATAAATAAGCAAAGCAGTTTTAAAGCATTCCTTGGGTAAGATTCATCAACTGTGTCAAGCAGCACCGATCCCTAAGATCGAAGCTATATACTTTATAACATAGGCCTTATCCACACAAGTAATGGAGAACATACAAAGTATTTTTGACCTCATTCCACTGTAAATCAGGAAAGAGTATTATCCTAATCAATGAAACAACTACATTTAAACACCACTATGCAAACACTTGCTTTCAGTTCAATGTTTAGGTAACAACTGAGGCTTTATCAAGTTTGCAACACTAGTTTGGATTGGACAACATTTAATCAAGAGTATGAATACAATCTTTAATTTGGTACCTGGATTTTTTTCAGAGGACTTTAGAATAAATGTATTGCCACATGTTACCGCAATAGGGAACATCTACAAAATAAGCAAAAACCAAAGATTCATTAGGTTTGAATTATAGAATTGTTATATATTATGGTATGAGAAGACAAGCTCCTAAGAGCAATAAAATACAACATAATCTAAGTATGCACTCTCAGGCCTTGTATTTAAACAAAATGATTCTTGGAATTAGTACCAACAGGATTCCTGCTCTTAATGTCTAGAGAGAAAATAAATGACCACTGATTACAAGCAAAATGACAGGAAATAGTGCAGACATACCCACAAGGGAATCATTGCAGGACAGTAGGAGGAGCATATTCCAGCACAAACACCAAGTGGTTCTCTAATGCAGTATGTATCAATGACATCTGATGCATTAGGAATGAAGTCACCAGTCTGAAGAGTTGCCATTGCACAAGCTTGCTCAACCACCTCTACAAGCAGAGAAAGACAAAAAATAAATTTACATAATATGTCATTTTGGCTGTTGTACATCATTTGAAATGGTGGGTAAAGAAAAACTCTGTTTTCAAAATACTACCTAAACCACACAACACATCACTCCTGGCACTCTTCATCGTCTTTCCCTGTTCTGTAGTAATAAGCAATGCAAGTTTTTCCTGTAATTACATTTTATTAGAACGCTATCATTTAAAGCTTCATGAAAAAACAACATAAGCATAACTATATACAATGTCTCTGCGTATGAGCTCCTGAAGCCTAAACATAATTCGTTGACGAGAAGTAATGGCTGTGTTTTTCCATGAAGGAAAAGCTTGCTTGGCAGCATTAACAGCATCTTTAAACTCTTCATATGTGGTTAAAGCTATCTGAGAAACAACCTCTTGAGTTGCCTAGCAAACAATTCAAATGTTGTCAATGAAACAAAATTAACAAATAAACATATCAAGGTAAACACACTGAAAAAATAGAAATGAGTGAACAGAAGAACTTACAGGATTCAAAACATCAACAGTTGCACATCCTTGTGAATCCACATATCTCCCTCCAATATAATTAGAAACCTGTATGTACTTTCAGTTAAAAGAAGGTTAATAACATTATGAATGCAAAATTACAAATGATGTTCATCCAAACAGACAGAAAATTCAAGGTTTACCATAAAAAACACTGTCAATAACCTTAACAACAACAGTTCAGTTCGATTCTATCACATAAAACTTTACCCGCTGGTTATTTTGTGGTATAGACTCGCCAGAAGAGGTAGCGCTCCCGTTTAAAAGAACGGACCTATTAGCATTAGGTCTCCAGGACTTGAAACTTTTCTCTGCAAAGTAACACAAACAATTTAACGAGTAAACTTCTAATTCTATAACCAAACCTATTGATGCATGAATTGGTTTCAATAGAACCAAACCAGCATAATAGACCAAAAACAATTAAACTAAAATTTCAAAACTATCTATTTTCTAATTGGTTACCTGATACATTTCCCTGACGAATTTTAGCTTTTAGATTATACAGATGCCTAGGAGTTGACTGCAACTCAGGATTGCTTTGCTTGAGAGTCTGCAGAACTTGACGTGGCTTGACACCAGCCTCAGTCATGAGCTTAATTTGCCTAACCTCTTCCTCAGAGAAACGGCGACTATAAGGATGCTCAGACATGTCTTTCAGAGGCTCATGGTTGTGTTCACCATTTTTCACAGAGAGAACCCAGACATCATCGTCTTTCTTCCCTATGGCTTCGAAGGGACAATTTATAAGGCGGGAACAAGTTTTCCTCTTCCGTTTAGTTTCATCAATCTTACGCCTGTTTCGGTACACACCTCCTCTGTCACAGCCCAGAATCACTCTTCGGTCCTTCCTCGACTTCTTGATTGTAACCACATAACCCTGACTCGCTCCGTAGTCACGGACGTGTCTGATGAGATCTTCACGATCTTCAAATGTCCCTGGGGGTGGAGGAAGCATCTTCTTTTTCATCTCCATCTCCCTCTCTCTCTTCTCTGTTTCACTATCAGCTTCCATTGCCACTATCGATTGCCTTGCCTGAAAATAGTATGTTCTTTAATAATTTGATTACCCCATTTTACAGTTTCTATTATGTATGGGCTAATTCGGTCTAAATGAAGTGGGTCTATTGATGATTGAAAAGAGACGGAGAAATGGGTATGTTGCTGAGTGTGAGTGTGAGTGTGGTGGGCCACACCACATTTTGTTATGCGTTTTAGATTTATATTGGGCTCAAACTTATTGGGCCAAACTCAATTTAAAATCCATTTCCAATTTTCACTCATTCCTTCTATATTAAAAGGCAAAATTTTAATTTTAAAAGTTTATTTCTAAAATTAAAAACAATAAAATTTACGTTTTCTCATACTTTTAATTGCACATCCTGGTTTGACCCAACGAAGTCGTTGATCTTCGGATATTAATGTTGGTTATATGTGGATGATTGGAATCATCAAGAAAATAGAATAGATAGTGGTGTCAAAACTAAGCACATAAACGCCTACGGTTCATGACCGTGCGAGTATGAAGGGGCATTGATGACCGTAAAACTATAAACTTTTTTGCAGGTAGTTATAGGCGATCACGGACCAAAATAATGTAAAAGTCCGCAAGCGGTCCGTGACCGTGTGGACACTGTCAATATATTCGACACCGTGAAATCACAGGCTTTTCGCGGGCGGAGGCATGTTTATTTGACACCACTGAAAACATATACTCACACATATTAAAAATTGCAATTAGTCTTCCCTAAAATAGAAAATGAAATTTATGACCTATGTAAATAAAAGTAAGTCGATACATTTTTTGTTTTTTTTTTTTAAATTTATTTATTTTTATTTTTTCGTTGCAAAACTCATTTATGTTGTGGTGTCAAATCCAATACTGATGATAAGATTGTAGGCTTTGTGGATAGTTGTGGTTGAACCTTCCAACTTTCTCATCTTAATTGCTGGAGGATTAAATGAGGACATGGGAAGTTGTGCAGAGCATGAGAAGATGTAGTGTTGTTTTCCTTTTATTACTAAGTTATTGCTTTTATTTCAGAAATTGAAAGGTGAAGAACTTGACTATTATATTTTGTAAGTTGTTGTAGCAGCTGAGGATGTTTTTTTTTTTTTTTTAAATATTGAAAGGTTTATAAACCCTTTTTCCTATATTTTCTTTATCTTTTGGTATTCCAAAAGTGGTGAAAGTTGTTTCAATCTTTAGCTCTTAAACTATCATCAAGTGGTGATTGTTTTAACTTGTTTGTGAGGTTAAGAGTGGTGACTGTATTACATCAATTTGGTATCAGAGCACAGTTCTGCTCCATGGCTGGACGATGTAGACGTGAACGTGACCTTCGAGATGTTGAGATTGACGATTTAAGAAGACAAGTGCAACAAATTCAACAACTAGTGGCACGTCTTCAAACTGGAGATCAAGATGGCCCTCGTCAAGAAACTACTGGTGATCGAGAAATAAGAGACAATTTTAATCCATTTTATAGAGAAACTGAATAAGACTCTAGTGATGATGCTGATCAACGAGACCGTGACAGGTTTGCTCAAAGGAATTGGAGAGATGATATGAAGGTGGAGGTTCCAGAATTTGATGGCAATGCAAAGGGCGATGACTTTGTTGAATGGCTTTTAACAGTGGAAAGAATCTTTGATTACAAAGATTATTCTGAAGAAAGAAAGGTTAAATTTGTGGCTATCAAGCTTCGTGGATATGCGTCATACTGGTGGGAAAATCTAAAAAGAGACCGTGAAAGAGAAGGCAAGAACCGAATACGAACATGGATAAAAATGAAATGAGAGTTAAAGAAATGATTTTTAACTTATACATATAAGCAGGAGATATACTTAAAGCTTTACAGTTTTCGACGAGGAGAACAATCCATTGAAGACTACACTAGAGAGTTTGAGTTTTTAATGTTGAAGTGTGACGGTCGTGAACCAGAGGATCAAACCATTGCACGATATCTAGACGGACTTCGAAAAAATATTGCTGATGTTATTCGACTACAACCATTTTGGACATTTAACGATGTTCGAAAACTGGTTGTCAATTTGAAGAAGCAACAACAAGAGCAATCGAAAGGTGGTTTCAAGAAAACTAACTTCCCACACAAAAGTATAGTTAGTTTTTCGACTGATGTTAACCCAGGGTCTTCAAGCAACACATCATCCTCTAAGGCTATGTTTGGATTATGGTTTAGTATGGTATGGTTTAGGTTATTAATAACCTATACCATGTTTGGATTATAGGTTAGGTTGGTATGGTTTAGTTTAGTTATGTATGGATTGATTTGGATAAAATTTATAACCCACCAATTTGGGATGTTACCATGTGTTATATTTTTTGTTTTCCAAAATTGTCCTTCTAATATTAGAAAAAGTATAAAAATATAATAGTATAATTGCACTAGATGAATTTTCACTATTTTGACTTTTATTTTTTACTTTTACTTTGGAAGTGTTTAATTTTATTTAGTTAATATATTTTTATTTAATTTGATTATTCCAATTGAGATAGTTGTGGTATATCTTCAAATATTGTTTAATTTTATTTGTAACGTCCAAAAATCCGGCCTAAAATTTTCTTTATTTTTAACAATTAGTTTTAGAAAATGTGTCCGTTTGATTGATTTTTAATTAACTTTTATTAAATTTTAATGTGTTTTATTTAGAACTGATGCTTTCAGAAATCCCCATTTGAAAAATCGGTTATATCAGTCGGGCATAAATGATTAATTAGGGAAGAATTGAATGATTGGATGTTAGGATTCAAATATTCCGTACTTTAAAATTTTTATATTTTTGTATCCAACATCTAAAATGTTAAAATGAATTTTCATACCCATTTGAATTTTAGTTTTTGATAAATAGCTATATATATATATATATAAAACAATTTTAGAATGAAAATTTTCAGGTTTAGGCTGGTTCAGACCTAGTATTGGACTTGGACCTCCTAAGAGTCCAAATCTAATAACATAGGCCCAAACAGCCGATAAGCCCAAAAAGGAACCTCACCCATTATGGTTTTACCCTCGTTTTCTCTCATTGCGATTGTTTTCAACAAAAATAGCACACATCTTCGTTTCACTATTATCACTTGCATGTTTTCTAAATCTCCTCTCACCTGGTTTCAAGTGAAGAATATCTCTCAAATCTCTTTCATTTCCACTTCTCTACTCAATTGATCGAAAAAGGATTTACGGGACTGTCTTCAAATTCTTCAATTTTTCCAAACTATCCATGTCCATTAAAGTGAGAATTGTTTGATAACTATCCTAATTTGAGCTTCATTCTTGGATTTTATTAAATTGTCATTTAATTGCTTTTTTAGGGTTTGCTCCATTAAGCTAATCATCCATTTGGGTTAAGCGGTTCCTCAGTTTTAAACTGCCATAACTTGAGGTAATTTCAAAATCTTAGCCGCTAGTTGTAATTGGTAATTTAAAGTAGTGTTTACATGATTATATTGTCAAGCTTTTGTGACCTTCCAAAGGTGCGGATTTAGTCCAATTAGATATTCTTCCCTAATCAATTAGATTGCCCTATTTTATTCTTTTGAAGGGTCAAATGGTGTTTATTATTTTCCCCCCGAAAGGGTTTAATCTTTTATGTGTGTGTATCGGTAATTGTTTAAAGATTGAGTAAGAGACATGGATTTTATAAAAACAAATTTAGATTTCTTTTGGTTTAAACAAATACATCACTTTAAACTGTATTTTAAGAGAGAAATTGGAATTGTTTTGGTCTAAGTGACCAAGCTGTAGGAGGACAGATTTAATCAAGCTTATTTGGTTTTTGGAATAGCGAATCAAGGTTGGTAAATCTGTTTTTGGCCCTCTACATTATGTTTGTTATTGGTTGTTTAGATTGTGATAATAGAGACTTAATATTTATGTTTTAGCTTAAGAAATAGAATCAAATATTGTGATTGATGAGTAGCTAGATAAGTGATTGATATTGCATTAGATGTAAGTTTCATCGCTATTGAATTTGTGTGTGTGACTCGGATGTTGCTTGAGCTGATTTGTGATTGTGTTATGATAAGTGATTTATACCGGATTAATTGAAAAGTGAAACAAATAAGCCCATTAGCTGTCGAATCAATTGGTGATGAAAAGGTGCCTTAGGGGTTAAGAAGTGCTTCGAACACCTAGACGGTGGATGTGGCGAGAGGTAATGCTACGAACATATGTCCAGAGTTGGGACTTCGGTCCAGAGTTAGGACTTCGGTCCAGAGTTGTTCCCGTTTAACCTAGAGTCGTAGGCTATGTTGGGCGAGAATTGATAATTAATTAACTGAGGATGATTGTGTTAATTTACACTTATGAATTGATGTTGGCAAATTATGCCTTAAGTGTGTGTTTAATTGATTTTAGCAGTCGCCGGAATCGATTTCCGAGTAGGCTGTCATGTAATGTTGTGAGACCGTCTATTAGGTTGTGCTCGGATAGTTGGGATTGTGTTATGGTCATGTTTAATTTCATACTTATATTGTTAAAATAAAAATGAAATTTATGGTCAATTAATGGAGCAACATTGGTATGTCGCTTTATAAATCTGAGTTAATAGGCTGAAATACCAGTTGATCAATGTGGCCTTTGTGCACTTCTAAAGTATTGATAAATAAAATTACTTGCATTTGTTTATGACTTGTTATTATTGTATAACATCCTGTGTATGTAGATGATTAATAGATGAACTTAAAATGTTATCCATGTTTATATTGAGACATATGGCTTGGAGTCAATAACTGGACTAATATATTGTTATGCTGAAAAACTAGTTTTACAGGCATTTTGTAAGATTTTTAAATATGATATAGTTAACTATTTGGCTAGAGATTACTGCTTAAAATTATAAACTAATATCTTGTGTTGGTAATAAAATAAATATTTCCATCAAGTTATGACTTATGGATAGTTTGTTTTGAACTAGGAAATATGGTTTGTTAACACGTTTGAGCCGTTAAAAATCGGTCAAAGTAAACTGATTTTATTGGGTCATTATTCAGTATTAAATTCATAAGTAATGAAGTTGTTGTCATGTGATTAATATTTATAGTTGTTGTTTAATATGTTGTGATCATTTATATATATTTAAAATGATTTTTATGTTGACCAAATAATTAAATTAAAATGTGGAAGATAGCTAAAAAGCCATAGTTGATTTTGCTGCAAATAGGCTGATTTTCTGGTGTAATTGAGCAGTGTTAAATTCATAATTAATGAAGTTGGTGCTATGTAATTTATATTTACTACTATTGTTTAATATCTTGTGATGATGTATGTGTATTTATAATGGTTTTTATGCTGACCAAATAATTAAATTAAAATATGGAAGTTAGCTAAAGAGTCATAGTTGATTCTGCTGCAGATTAAAAGTTGATTTTATTGAGTACTTGTGTAGTTTTAAAATCATATGAAATGGAACATTTGCCTAATTTCTTTTGTGATGATTAATATTTAACAACTTAGGATGGAGAATAAATGTTTGAAGCGAATCATATGCTTGTGAGTCGACGATTTTGAGCTAGATAAGTTAGCTTGTTGTCATGCTGTGAGCTGCTGTATTGAGTCTGAAAATATAAAATGAGCACATTGTCATGCTTAGGTAAGAACTAGAAGTTTAATTATCATAAAACTTATTTTTAATATTAATATATTTATTTAAAATTCTTTTAGTATATTTTTAAATGGTGTATTTCGGTTATGAAATATTGTGTTTTGACCATAATGCCCCTACCATAACTCCTAGTGACTATACCGAGCATAACTTGTTGTGACCCAACTTATGGGAAAAATTGAATGATGTTACTTGAGGAACAAGTAACCCATGTATATGCATTTATCATACGACTTAATTATACTAAACAACGAAATGGACCTATTGCATATTTTATCGAAGCTATTAGGTGTGCATAGATCAATGTTTGACTAAGGGTGTGTGATTGATGCTTTCTATGGGATTAGGAAGCCTTAGTGATGCTTCTTAGTTGCATATGTGTGCTCATTTAATAGTTTGATCGAATAGGGCATTTGCGTGTGATTGTTTTGGGATATGGATTACCAACTAAGCTTTATAGCTTACACTTTTATTTTCTTTTCTTGTGTTTTTCCTCTTCTTTAAATGATTTGTATCAGGTGATCGAGCAAGTTGTAGTCAGGCTTCGGTTTAGTTAATCATGAAGCATTCATCTGCATTTTGGGTCACTACTTTCATGTATTTTTTGTTAAAGATCTTTATATAGATGTTAGTGTTTAAAGATGATATATTTTGGTCAAATCTTTAAATGTAAATTTTTGGGTTATAAGTGGTCTTCTATTTTATAAATTGTAACTTTCAAAGTTACGTGTATAACGGTTTTCTACCATTCTTGAATATGGATGTACATACCTATGGATAAATTTTGATTTGTAAATGAAAGTTGCCAATGTTGGTTTTTATAAATAATATTTTTTGTACACATATTTGGAGATATTGTAATTGAAAAGGTTATATATTGAACAGGTTATATATTGAGCAGGTTAATTATGACTCCATTTTAGTGTATTGAGTGGTTAGTTGTGTTGTGACTCCCCGCTCTTGGTTCGGTTCCGGCCGGGCCGGGGGCTGGGCGTTACATTATTAGTTCTATTTTTTAATCTATTTATATGATTCTCAATAAAATATTAAAATTAATCAAATTAATTAAAATATTAATATTTAGTAAATATTTTTATATAAGTGTTTTTTTTTTACATTCTAGTATAAGTATTTTTTTTACATTCTAGTAAAATAATTTATTTTAATTACTATTTTACCCTCCATTTAATTTAAAAAATAAAAAAAATTGAATTTGTAATTTCAATGTTCATGAAATTGGCTGAAATTATTTTATTATTAGTTTAATACTTTTATTAAAAATTAAAATAAATTTTAATATTTTTTTCAATATTATTTTGTTAAAATCGATTAATATGGAAATACAATGAGTAGTATTTAAATATATCTAATCTATTTAAATATATCTAATCTATTAGAATAATTGATTTTTTTATTTTTTAAAAATGTCTTTATAGCACTTAAATTACTTAAATATAGATAAAAATATTAAAAAGAAAAATAATTGACACCTTAATTTTTTGCTTTATCAAATTATAATAATTAGTGTGTATATTGTATGCAAGGGTATTGTGGTCAATTTACATATTTTTAACCAATACCATACCATCCATCCAAACAAAAAATTTGACTTTATTATACAGAACTGCACCATCCATCCAAACATAATTTTAGTACTGTACGAAACAATACTGAACTGAACTGTACTGAAAGAAACAGCAGTGTCAGCCATCCAAACAAAGCCTACGAGTAATGAGAAGGGGAAACAACAAACAACTGGAGGTGCTGTTACAAATACAAAAAGGAAATGTTTTAAATGTCAAGTTTATGGTCATTTTCAAGCAGACTGTCCTTATAAAATAACAATAACTATTATCAATGAGCTGTTTGAAGATAATGAATAGGAGGAACTTGAGAATGAAGACGAGAACGAGGAGTATGCTGATGATGGTGAACTTTTAATCATGAGAAGGATTTTGCATTCAAAAATTGATACTGAGGAATCATGGCTTAGAGAAACTCTATTTCACACTCGTTGTACATATCATGGCAAAGTGTGTTCAGTGATTATAGATAGTGGAAGTTGTACGAATGCAGTTTCTGAAGAAATGGTTACTAAACTAAAATTGAATACTGAACCTCATCCTAAACCATACACTATTCAATGGTTAATGAACGGTGGAGGGATTAAAGTCAGCAAAATATGTTTGGTTCCTTTCTCGATTGGCAAGAGTTACAAAGATGAACTATGGTGTGATGTCATGCCAATGGATGCTTGTCATTTGTTTCTTTGTAGGCCATGGGAGTATGATCGAAAGGTGTTTCACGATGGTTTTCACAACACTTATTCTTTTTCTAAAGATGGAAGCAAAATCAAGCTACTGCCAATGCGACCTATCGAGTATTCTAAACCAGTTAAGAAAATAAATGAGACTTTATAATTCAATCTCAGATAGAAGAACATTTGTTGAAGGGAGAAGAAGTACTTATTATTATTGCTTCAAAAAAAAGTAATGATGAAAGTATTCATGACAAACGGGTGGAACAAATAATTCAAGAGTTTCAGGATGTTGTTTCAGAGGAAGTTCCAGCAAGCCTTCCTCCAATGCGCACCATCCAACATCAGATTGATCTAACTCCCGGAGCCCAGTTGCCGAACAAAGCTGCTTATTGATTGACCCAACACAGCAAGCTGAGTTACAACGACAAGTAGATAAGCTTTTGAAACAAGAACTAATTCGTGAAAGCCTTAACATCCAGCTCTTTTGGTACCTAAAAAAGATGGGTCGTGGCGGATGTGCGTTGATAGTCATGCGATCAATAAAATCACATTTAAGTATCGATTTCCCATTCCTAGATTAGATGATTTATTTGATCAGCTATATGGTGCAAAGATATTTTTGAAACTTGATTTGAGGAGTGGATACCACCAAATTCGAATGAAGGAAAGAGATGAGTGGAAAACAGCCTTTAAGACCAGCAAGGGACTCTATGAATGGCTTGTTATGCCGTTTGGCCTATCGAATGCTCCAAGCACATTTATGCGACTCATGACGCATTTCTTTCGATCTTTTATGGGAAAATTTGTTGTGGTTTATTTCGATGACATCCTTATTTATAGTATGGATGAGAATGAACATCTCGGACATTTGAAGCAGATATTTGAAGTGTTAAGGCAACAATGTTTGATTGTCAATCTCAAGAAATGTATATTTTTCTCTGACCATGTTTCTTTTCTTGGCTATATTGTGACTAGCTCTGGCATCCAAGTGGATTCGAGTAAAGTAGAGGCTATCATAAACTGGCCTAGTCCTAAAATTATATTAGAGATTCGAAGCTTTCATGGTATGATTCTTTCTACCAAAGATTTATAAAAAAATTCAGCTATTTGGTTTCTCCAATAATAGAGTGTTTGAAAGGAGGTACATTTAAATGGACGGAAGCTGCACAAAGGAGTTTTGAATTGATTAAAGCAAAGATGACCAATGCTCCAATCTTGACTCTACCAAATTTTAATGTTATTTTTGAAGTTGACTGTGATGCTTCAGGAGTTGGAGTTGGGGCTGTGTTGAGCAAAGAAGGGAGACCAATAGCATTCTTTAGTGAAAAGTTAAATGGTGCCAGACGTAGATACTCTACTTATGAGAAGGAGTTTTATGCCATAGTTCGTGCCTTGAGTAACTGGAGCCATTATTTACTTCCTAAAGAGTTTGTTCTATATTCTGATCACGAAGCGCTGAAGTATCTCAATAGTCAACAAAAGCTCAACTGCTGTCATGCTAAATGGGTGGAGTTTTTACAATCCTTTCAATTTGTGATCAAACATAAGGCGGGAAAATTGAACCAAGTCGCAGATGCTTTAAATCGTCGACCATTGTTCCTTTCTATTGTGGTGACGTCTGTAATGACTATGAACACCTTAAAGGATTATATCATGATGATCCTGACTTTGTGGAGATATGGGAGGTTTGTACAGTGAAACCTCATAAAATGTTTTTCATTCGAGATGGTTTCTTGTACCATGGGATGCAGCTCTGTGTGCCTCAAGGGTCAATGAGAGAAGTCATTCTTCAAGAAGCGCATGAAGGAGGACTTGCTGGTTATTCTGGGGTTGCCAAGAACGCAACGAGGTAAGGATTCCATTTTTATTGTTGTTTGATCGTTTTTCAAAAATGGCACATTTTATTTCATGCAGTAAGACATCAGATGCATCACATATTGCACACTTGTTCTTTCAAAATGTTGTTAAATTGCATGGGATACCATAAAGAGAGAGATATAATCTCAATCCTACCCTTTGGACTTACCATTAAATTTGGGATTGAAAAGATAGGGAAGTGAGGATTATCTTAAACAGTGTTTCTGAAGCTGCTAAAAGCATATATCTTCTAAAAAAATGAAAAAAAAAAATGAATGAGAAGAACAGACACAAATAAATGAAAATGGACAGTGTTCATAAATAAAGTAGTATGTGAATAAAGCATCCAGGAGTGGGGAAACACTAAAGAGTGAAGGATTGAGGGATTGAGAGGAATTTAGTGGTATGTCCAAACTTTGATTCTTTGAAGAAATTCCTTTCTTTCATAAGCTAACTTGACCCCATTTTCCCTATATATACAAATCAAAGATTCTAAGGAAGACAAAAAGGCAGTACTGAACTTAGGAACCTCTAAGTGCTATACAGTGTATGAGTGAAGTTCAATGTTCGTGAGGTTCTTAAAATTTTCTTCATATGTGCTTGTGAAACACTAGAATCACATTTGTCTTGGTACGTAACTCTGATTCAAAACTCAAATACTTGGATCTGAGTGAGTAACCTTTAGGATTTTGAGAGATCAAACACTTATGAGAGACTACAGTGAGGAAGTAGTTTCAAAACTCAAATACTTGGATCTTCTTAGATACTTTGCAACATGAAGAAAATGACCAGTTTTGAGTTAGTTGATTTGAAATTTTGAAAGAAGAGCTAGTCACTATTTGGAAATTTTTCAAAATATATTAGACGGATTGCTTTGAATTATGATATAAGTTTGCACTGATTGCTGTCTCAGTAGATTTTTAGTCAATTTACTTGAGGACAAGCAAAAGGCTAAGTTTGGGGTAATTGATAAGTTTAGAATTTACCTATGTTTTAGCATACTTTATGAGCTTGAATGTAATGAAATTGAGCTTAAATGATGAGATATTGAATACATTTCTATTAATTCTAGGCTATTATTGTTGAGACAGGGATTTGGATGAAAAGTTGTGGAAAAAAAGGTAAAACATGCAAATTCAGAAGAAAGAAGGACCAAATCAGAATTTCATCCAAAGTTAGCAAACTGGCGAAATGATTTTGCTAAGAAACGAATTCGCCTAAAGACATCGCCAAGATTTGGAGTAGAGGGCGATGAAGCAGAAGATATAAAGAAGATCTCGCCTCGAAGATTAAAACAGGTAAGGCGAATCAGAAACTCCTTGCCTTCATATGTCGCCACCCTGGCAGAAAATTTAGGCGATGAAGGTTGGACCTTGCCTGCCTTGAGGCAATAGCTGAGGCGATGAAGGAGAAATGTCGCCAAGTCAAAGGATAATAATAGGCGACATTTGATGAGACATCGCCTAGAAGTTTTTAACTAGAAGAGTGTTTTGGCGAAGAATATTAACTCGCCTGAGCATCAGGCGACATAGTATGGCAATATTAAGAACATTTCGCCTAGGGAGATTGTTAGCTTGGTGATCAGGACAAGCGAGATTTGAAGAAGTCGTTTGGTTCAGGCGAAGGAACAGGCGACATAAATGAAGTAAAATGTTACTTCGCCAATTTGTGTTTCTTTGTTGATTTTATTTCAAAATTGACACTCAGCCAAACTCTATAAATAGGAGCTCAAATGAAGCAGAGTGTGAGAGTTTTTGAAAGTAGAAAGTTTAGACGATTGATTTTACTTTTGACATTCTGTTATACTTTAAGAGAAATTCTAGATTCTTCTATACGCTTTATTCAACATCTTCAGAGAAGTTTCTTGAAGAAGTTTTATATTCTATTTCTATTGATTATTAAGATTTAGTTTGAAGATTGTGAAACAACCACTGTGACAGAGTCTAGCTTCAATCTTCCTTGGTAAGATTTAGATCTTAAACATGTCGATGATGATTTTATACTTGATTGGATATGCTGAAGTGGATGTGCTAGCTAAAAGCTCTGTTGATTTATTGAATTTTGATGTTAGTTATCACTTCAATTGCAATGTTTCTTGTTCAATTATAGCCAAATCTACTTGATTTCATGAGCTAATTGAATTACAAGAACGAGAGTTACGTAATATTGTTATTCTGAGATTTGATTCAGACCAGAGATGATAATTAGGTTTCAGATCTAAGAACAGAGAATGGTAGTGCTAGAGATAGACTACAGATCTGTGTTTCTACAGATTGTGCTATTCAATTGTATAGGTTGTAGTATAGAGATATATGCAACTATATAATTGAGATCTGTTAAATTGAATTGAGAGATCTTTTAACAGATCACTAATGATAATCTAGAAGGTAAATCTTTGATTTAAGGTGAAACTTGTATGAGAAGTTAATTGATAACAGATTTAGCAACTCAACTTATTCATTGTTAAGATCAATTGCAGAATAGAGTGCTGACTTGAGTTAAATTGAATGAATGTCACTAGTATCTTTTACTTCACATCAATTCTATGATTCTTATGATTCAATTTGTATATAGGAATTCTTTTTAGCAATTCAGTTTAAATCTTAGTCTCAATCATGCTTCTTAGTTTACAATCCCTGTGGAGACGATATCTAAAATACTACATAAGACATTGATAGGATTTCTGTCTGACTGCTGTGAACATTAGTGTCGGTAGAAAATCTCACCATCACCATACGATTTTGAGAGATAGAAAATATTTTCTGGAATTGATTCCAATTCAAGTTAAGGTAAATACCATATCAGGTCCAGTAGATCTGATCGAAGGCTCCGGAAGAGCTTCAATTGTGTTACCAAATGACACTGAATTGGAAATCAAAAATGCATTATACTCTCGCATATGAAGAAGAAATTTACTCAGTTTCAAAAATATATGAATGAATGATTATCGCATCGAAACAGTTGATGAAAATGGTATTGAATACCTATGTATTGTTTCAAGAAAATTTAGCCAGAAGCTTGTAGTTGAAAAATTACCCATTTCATCATCTGCATTATATTATACTACCATCAGGCATGTTGAAATACATGCTATTGAGAACCAGAAGTTCTCTGATCCCAGAATATTCCAGCTTGCATGATAGATTTCGGCATCCGGGATCCACAATGATGCGAAGAATAATAGCGAATTCAGAAAGGCATCCACTGAGAAATCATAAAATCCTACTGAATGATAGGGACCTGTGTATCCCATGTTCCCAAGGAAAATTGATAACGAAACCATGGTTTACGAAAGTAGGTTTTGAATCTCTATAATTTTTACAGAGAATTCAATGAGATATATGTGGACCCATTCATCCACCTTGTGGACCATTTCGCTACTTTATGGTATTGATAGACGCATCTGCAAGACGGTCCAATGTATGCTTGTTATCCACTCGTAATGTTGCTTTTGCTAAATTGCTGGAACAGATTACTCGATTACGAGCTCATTTTCCAGATTACCCTATTAAGAGTATAAGACTTGATAATGCTAGTGAATTTACGTCAAAAGCATTTGATGAATACTGTCAAGTATCTGGGATTGATATTGAACATCTAGTTCCACATGTTCATACCCAAAATGGATTAGTTGAATCATTAATAAAGCGCCTTCAATTAATTGCGCGAACATTGTTAATGCGCTCAAGATTACCCGTTTTTCACAAAGACCTGGAATTAATTACGATGAAACATATTCCCCATCATGGATACAATCTCATTTCGATTTCTGTTAAGTCTTACAGTTGCTGAAAAACTGGAAATGTGTTTAATGGATGTACTTACTGCGTATCTGTATGGATCACTTGATTCTGATATTTACATGAAGCTCCCAAAAGGGCTGAAATTACCTGAATCTCATCGATCAAAATCTCGAAACTTGTATTCCATAAAGTTACAAAAATCCCTGTATGGATTAAAATAATCTGGGAGAATGTGGTATAACCGTCTGAGTGAGTATTTGGTTAAGGAATGATACTAGAATAATATGATATATCTGTGTATCTTCATAAAGAAATCAGGGTCTGGGTTCGCAATTATTGCAGTTTATGTCGATGATATGAATATCATTGGGATTCCAGAAGAGATCCAACAAACTGCTGAATATCTGAAAAAGGAGTTTGAAATGAAAGTTTTGGGGAAAACAAAATATTGTCTTGGTCTGGAAATTGAACATAAATCAAATGGGATATTGGTTTATTAATCAGCATACATTGAAAAGGTCCCAAAAAGGTTTAATATGGACAATGCCCATCCATTAAGTACACTCATGGTTGTAAGAACACTTGATCCCAAAAAGGATCCATTCCGACCGAAGGATGATGACGAACAATTGCTTGGTCCTGAAGTACCATATCTAAGTGCGATTGGTGCGTTGTTATATTTGGCTCAATTTACGTGCAGATGATCCTTTTCGAGTTTTAGAGAAGATGAGGAACAATGCGTATTGTTTAGAGTTGCCTAATCACTATAGTGTGTCTCCGGTTTTTAATGTGGCTGACCTGGTACCATACATTTCATCACAAGCGGCTGACTCGAGGACGAGTCCTTTTCAACTAGGGGAGAATGATGATAAGATTGTAGGCGTTGTAGATAGTTGTGTGAGTATGATGGAATGTCTTCCAATGACAATGGTTGAACCTTCCAACTTTCTCATCTTGATTTCTCGAGAATTAAATGAGGACGTGGGAAGTTGTGCAAAGCATGAGAAGATGTAGTGTTGTTTTTCTTTTATTACTCAATTATTGCTTTTATTTCAGAAGTTGAAAGGTGAAGAACTTGACTATTATAGTTTGTAAGCTGTTGTAGTAGCTGAGGAGGTTTTTTTTTTTTTTTTAAATTGAAAGGTATATGAACTCTTTTCCTATATTTTATTTATCTTTTGGTATTCTAAAAGTGGTGAAAGTTGTTTCAATCTTTAGCTCTTAAACTATCATCAAGTGGTGATGCTTTAACTTGTTTGTGAGGTTAAGAGTGGTGATTATATTACATCAAATACCATATTGATAATATAAAGGAATAGTATCCACATTACTCCATTAATATGAGAGATATTTTGGGTGGTATCCAAGAACAAATCCATGCGAACTTAACTCTGCCTCAAAGAAAATAATATCATACTAATGTGAGAGTTAGTGAGAGACTCCGGGGGCCTAACAATTGGTATTAGAGACTTGGTTCGGAGATGGAGCCAATATCAATATTTAGTATTCTTTGTGTTAAAAGTCTTCCTGATATATTATAGTGGTAGATGGTGGATCCCGTTAATTAGTAATGATATTGCAAGATGATTTGATGGATCAAAATGATCTCAAAAGAAGACTATAGGATGAGCGGTCCTTAGTTTAAAGGATCAATGGACTAACTTGAAGAAGGCAATATGGTCCTATGAGGCCTTTTGGGTCTTGTTATCCAAGAACAAATCCATGTAGGCTCGTGTCTGACCCAAAGCGGATAATATCATACTAATGCGGTAGTTGAGAAGAGCCTCCGGGGGTCCAACAAGTGGTATCAGAGTCTTAGGCTTTCTTTGGATTACGGGGAAGGGGGAAAGGGAAGGGAATGAATGGATCAATTTTTATAGTCCATTCTTTGGATGCATTTTTTACTAATGGAATGGGATGGGAAATGATGGTATATACTTCATTACATTCCTCCCCTTAGATCATATCTCATTCCCTCCCAAATCGGATGGAAACCTGTGGTAACTTATTTATCAAAATAAACCTCTTCTTTATCATCTTTACTCAGAACCCTATTTTCTCACTCCCAAATCTATCACATGTACAAGATCAATTCTTATTATAACTTCTTTGACCAATCTTCGACTCTACTTCTTATACCAATCTTCGACACGTCTTTGTAATTTCCTCCCTTCAGATCTATGATCTTCATTTTTATCATAAAATATCATATACCATCATTGAAGCTAATTGATTTTATGGAGCTAGTTTTGTGAATCAGAGTATGTGCGAGTTATTGTTTATAGCTTATGGTTTGGAGGTTAGGTTTATTTATTTATTTTATTATTATTCATGTCAAATCTTTCATTCTATAATGAAACCTATGGAAATAAAGCATACCTATTTCAACTTGTTCATTAACTTTTAGAAATGAGTATTCAACTTTG
Source organism: Cardiospermum halicacabum (assembly GCA_031304145.1). Classification (NCBI taxonomy): domain Eukaryota; kingdom Viridiplantae; phylum Streptophyta; class Magnoliopsida; order Sapindales; family Sapindaceae; genus Cardiospermum; species Cardiospermum halicacabum. Next base: position 10,592,079 of record CM062394.1, on the reverse strand, counting down.
ATCCTTTCTTTTGGTTTTCTCTTATTAGCTGAGTTGATAATGTTTCCTTTCGTTTTTCATATTGTTATTTGCTAGAATTTTTATGTGTTTCTATTTGAATTATTTGTTGACAATATGAGTTACAAAAGTTAGTTTAGTGTCGGTATATGAATAGTTCTGATGTGTTGAACAACATGATTATGTATTTAGTTGTTTATATATCAATTATATTCTCATGTCCATTGTAAATCAAAACTTAATTTTATATTCTTCTTGGGCAATTAGGCTAGTAATTGTAAAGGTTGGTTTGAGTTTGCCAAAGGTAGGTTTCTTATTATGCTCTACAGTTAGAGCTAAGCACACAGACAAAGTTTGATGTTAGTTTTATTTAATATAGATCCATTGTTTTCCTTTTATTTCTTTGGGTAGAAGTATTATATTAATGCAAAATAGATCCACAGAAATGCCTATGCTTTGCGATTCTCTAAAATTCATACTACTCACATTTGATTTCTCTAAGAAAATATTTTCTATGATAAGAAAATAAGCAGAGTTTAGGGATGACCAAGTACAAATAGTTTGAAAGAGCTTTCCACTGTTACATAGCTTTGATGAAGTTCAGATTCATCCTCATTGCTTCACCTTTACTTCTGCATAAAAAAATCCCCTTAAGTTTCTAGTTTCTCTTTATTATTAGGAAAATAGAGGAAGCAAACTTATATAACAACTTTATCAAAAACTCTTTTGTTATGTGAGTTTCATTTTAGTGTTATTCTTGATTAAGAACCATTTCTTTTGCTATTTTAGATTTGTGTTGGTACTCAAAATTGTCTTATCCTTGAATGTTGAATTTTTTGAAACCTCTGTTAGAGCCTCAAGATATTTTTAAACCTCTTTTAAAACTTCAAACTAGGTTGAGAATTACAGGATAACCATCTTATAAAATTACTAGGTGATCTAGGTCCAAATATTCAAAATGGTTTGCTAACGCAAATATGATAATTTTATGCAATCGAATTAAATATTTTTTAGCCCAAGGTTGTCTTTGTGAATTTGACATATAGATTGAGTTCATAATTTTCTTTGGTCATCTGTCGCAAACTCAAATGACATATGAAATTAGTGACCCTTTGACCTGAATTTTTTACGCACTTGATTTTCCTTGATCAATTTATCCACATGCATCATCATTTCTGATATATACTATCATGAGTATTTAAACATTTTTACTAACCTTAATACCTTATATTCATTATACCAAATTTTTAATCTTTACTAAATACTCATTCTACTCTAATAAAATTACAAACAACTTAACAATACAGACAAATAGAACAAAATTGTAATATTGTGTCAATTATTGTACTATCGGTAGGATAACTTTGATTAAATAAAATTTTTAAAAAAAGCGTCGATGTGCTTTGTTTACAGTTTAAATAGTATCTAATTTGTGATGGCTTTTATTTTATTTTATTAATTGTATATGACATTAGATTTATTATTTTTATTTTTGATTTTTTTACTTTTTAGATTACGAATAAAGATGTACCTTTAATCACTTCATTATAATGGTGGTGGGATGCTTAATATGCATCTTAGTTTCATTGCTCTCTATCGAAAGTAATTTAAGAAAACATAGAATACCATAGGAAATAATAGAACATAGGGAAAAAGTATATTCAAATACATTTCAACTGTTTTTGTCAAGACAATGTTCAATATCAATTAAAACTTTAAAATAGCTAAAAATAAATTGGTAGGAAGACGATTTTGGATGACTGGTAACAATACAAAATTTGTCTTTGGTTTAAATACCATTGAAAGAATATTTTTCAAACATACCAATATATATAACTAAATGGTAAATAATGTAACTAGTGAACTTACTAAAGTTCCTTAATCATTCAAGTCAGCACATAAATCAATCTTAAAAATCAATTAAGAAAGCTATATGATCAATCTAATTTAATTTTAAACATTTATGAAAGTAATTATCAATCATATAATTCATAGATGAGACCACATCTCGACAAAGAACCTCTAAGCTTACAAAGTTAGACAACATAATTTAAAAATGTATGCGCACTATGAAGAGTTGGAAAATCTCAAGAGACTAATGGACTTATTTCGAATTTATAAAAATCAACTAACCGTTTACAAGTCATACCACCCAAAATTTCAATATCATGTCATTTATACACATGACATGGTATTATAAAAGTCACTTACATCAAAATAACGTTCACAAGTTAAATCCTATCCATTTGAGCCTTACAAGAGACCATCATAAAATTATTGTACATTTACTTATTCATTAATGGTCGAAAGAATGTAAAATAAAGCATTTTAAAATCATTTGGAAAGAAAATTACATTTTACACAAAAATTGAATTTTCTTATTGGCTTGGAGGATTTTTAAAATCGCTATATACAAATCATATTATTTTTAAAATATAAACATATAGTTGAAAATTATATTCAAAGATGAATCCGTAGCCATAAACAGCACCTAATTCGGAATCCGAACGAAGGAGAACGAAGCCCAAAAGGTTGTTATTCAAACCTGGGGCGCCCAGTTAACCTGACTAGGGCGCCCAGTACATCAAAATAGTTGTGATACCTATTTCTTTTATATCCTAGTTTGCCTCCTGGCACTTACCAGGGCATGGGACAAAGGTGCCCAATGTTTTCAAAGCTCACTGTTTCTTCCAACTTTTACCAAACCAAACCTTCCTTTGAGTTTATAAATCATTCCAAAAATTATTTATGGATTAATTAGACATCTAAACACATAGAAACACCTCAATATCAATGTATTAAAACACCTTATATCTTGATTTCTTTTATGCCAAAACATCTCACAATTATTTTCAATGCATGAAAGGTTTCTTAATTGATTTTTAAAAACTTATATCTAAAAATTTAAATCTATTTCAAACACCAAAAATTGACATAACAACATTATGGATGCTATAAGCACACATTTATTCAACAATAAGAGTACTAATCCAATCCATTTTATAAGACAACAACACGTCACAAAAATGGCTCACCAAAGGGGTTAAACTAAAGGTTGACTATCAATCATACATCACGACATCATGATCATGTACATAACATATATAGGCTCCTAGTTAACCATGTTTCCATGCATTCACTTATTCTTTAAGTTTAGTCAAGCCATTCACATTAGCCACATCAATTCAATTATGACTTATAGATGTGAATTAGTTATCTTACAATTAGGTCATATTAACACCATTTTCACATGAATTGCAACAATCCAATTATGAGAAATTAGAGGTTGTGAGGTACACACCAAGGCTACACAAATGCACTTATTTACCCATGGTATCTAATTAAGATTATCAATCATTTTTCATTATTCAATCATGTCAATCACAATATTAATAACAATATCAATGTCAATGTTAATGTCCACATAAAAAACATTATACATTATCATCCCGAGAATAATTGACAATACTTTATAAATGACAATATTTAAATTTATTAGCCAATTCCCAAAAATAAATCATAAAATAGACAACGGAATTCAATATGGACCATTGTCCTAATATGACCAAAGTTCCAATTCAATACGGACCGAAGTCCTTTGTGGACCGAAGTCCCAATATGGACCAAAGTCCCAATGTGGGCCAAAGTTCCAATATGGACTGAAGTCCTCTTTGAACTAATGTCCCAATACAATATGAACTGAAGTTCCAATATGGCTTCCGCGCCAAGAAACATGATATATTCGTGTCGAAGTACTTCTAATTCGTACGCATGCCTTGCCTTCTATCTTTTAGAGCAAGTCTAAGGATATTTGATTTCACTATTATCTTTCTATAAATCAATAGCAAGTTTTATGCTCAATATGCTATTATAGGCCATCAAGTGACAATTAATCTAATTCATTCCCAATTAACAATTATGCACTTTCAAGTCTCAATATCACCAATTTACATCAACAATCATCAATAAAAATCAATCAAAACAATCTCCATCAAATAAGCACAATCATACATTTAAGCAAGAATGCAAGGTGGAAATATAAGTCTCTAGCCTCCGTCACATCACAAGCAATGTGGAGTTAGTCCACCCAAATTTTAATTCCCAAGAGCAACGCCTAGCATGATTCTACATGCAACCATACATGCTCTGACGCTCTAGTCATGACAATAATGATCAATACACTCAATTCTTAGGTGGTTATCTTATTTAATTGATTTTATGCCATAATTATAAGTAGGCATACATTCAATGCGCCATTCAATAACATACAATTGTATAGGGCTAAAAATGGAAATACGAACCTCGCATCCGTCGATCCACAAGTTATAAATTTGCTCCCGTAAGGGTTTTCACTTATTATTAAACATCACCAAAATAAAATTATCATACTACAACCATCCATACACACCACTACATCACTTAAATTACAATACAATAATTCTATTAAGCTCATTAGAACAATAATGAGATTGGAGATCCTCAAAATAGGTTAGAATTAACCCAAAATTATTTAGTAACCACCTAGGAATATCAATTAACCATTTTAAATTTTTAAGAACACAAAACACAATCATTCAAGTTAGGGATGTTGACAAAATAGACATTAGAGAAATGATGGATCAAATGTAGCAATTTAAAAACATTATTTGACACTATAGGAATGTAAAAACATAATTAATTAGAACCATGTATTTCAAAACCAAAATCACCATTGTAGAGATTGTAACGTCCCAATTTCGGGTTAGAAGATCCAGTAATTTCGAGTTATTTTTTACTTTTCGATCAAAATTGTTCTTTAAACTTTGTAATATGTAACCTTTTTATTATGGACTCAGAACATTATCTTCTGTTTATGAACTTGGTAAGTATGTTAATTAGTGTGATCTTGACTTTACGTCCATACCGGAGTTAGAAACGAAGCAGAACGAGGAAGAAATTGGAAGTACGCAGCACTGCAGGTGCTGACGACATAATCCGCATGTAGCTAGCTATGTCGCTAGCGCTGGTGACATAGGCCTTACGTAGCCAGCCATGTCGCCAAATACCATCTCAGGTGATTCTAAGGGATCAGTCACGGTCGATCTTGGCAACATAGGCCCTATGTCACCAGCCTTGTCGCCAGAGACAGACTAGGTAGATTTATGCTTGATTTGCAAACACTATTGAAGTGACTTCATTCTTCCCTTTTTCCCGAAAACATCCAAGTCGTGTATTTGGGTTTTTCTCTCAAATCGCTCGTTACAAAATCGACGTCTCGACTCCGGTAAGTGATCTCTATAACCCTAAATTGATTCCCAATCGTTATAGACTTGATTTCTTAGGGTGAACTTGTCTCGTTAAGGGTGGATTAGGTTGTTCTATACTATTGGATTGGTTAGGGTTTTATGGTAGGAAACCTTAGATTTTGGGGAATTGAATTGGATATCGAATCGGGATGGCGTTTCCGATTGTCAGCCATTGGATCGTCAAAACCCTAAATGATAGAACTCGATTTTAGTTCGTGTGTCTAGTGTTTGATATATTGTCTAAGAGAGTTATTGTTATTTGTTAGGCGAAGCGGACGATGCTAAAGCTCGTATCGTGATTCTTAGCTATTATCGTTGGAAGAAAGGTTAGCAAGCTCGTTTTATACTCTATAGTATATTTGTTGAATGTTTGTTGATTGTACATTAAACCGGTTAATAGCATGCCCACTTAGATTGTTTAAATGGTAAAAATATGTGATAGTAACGTATTGTAATGGTGATAATGATATTGTATTACTTTTATTTGCATGAGTTATTGTTGGTGGTGGTGGTGGTGGTGGTGGTGTGTGTGTGTGTGTATATGTATGTATATATATATATATACGTTGTATATTTGCAATGTAGACTTAGGCTTTGCTTAGACTAGAGCTGTTGAACATAAATGGATAAGACAGTAGTAATGTTACTCGAGAATGTTGAATGAAAGCCATTGATTTTAAATGATTTGTCTGTTCTTGTCGCTTATACTAATAATAGATTGCCCTAGTTATAGTTGAAATGGTGATGGAATGACATGTCATAGGGATAACCGAGAATTTTCAACCTATTAGAAACATAGGTCCTTTGGTCTAGCTAAACCGCTATTGAACTGAGTGACTACTCCTATTGGGTGTAATGGCATTACCGTCTGCGAGCATATTATTTGGTAGTCTTCGGACCTAATTGATGGAATCTTAAGATAATTGTTTATCCCGAGGGAGAACAAACGACACTACGGATTACGGTCTTCAGATCCTATTGTGGCTTCGGCCTAATTGATCCAATTTCATTATTGATACAAGATTAGGGGCAGTGTATTACAGAATGGATATATTAATATGATTAGTATTGAATGATGATTGTGTTTGGATTGAATTGTATTGCATGGAGGTTTTAACGACTATTAATGAATCCACCTAGACACTAGGTAATATCAAATGTATCCAAACGAGCATAATGTTGAATTCACTTGTATATGAATGTTTGCGTTGTGAAAGGATTGATTCCCAATGGATGATTGATAGTTCCTAGGTGCATTTGGGTGCCAACTTCATGATTAAATGTTAGTTAGACGCACCTGTATGTTTATGTTGAAGTGTGAGCTTGCTAACCGACATTGATAGTCTGATGTTGCTTTTTCTTCCATTTTCTTGTCTCTTCTATTGAAGTGTAAAATAGGTGAATGAGCGGAATAAAGTGTCCCAGCATATCGTTGAAGCATGTTAAGTTTCATTTGTTTCTCAACTTCATTTGAGAACTACTAGCTCTCTTTTGAGTTATTGTTTGAGGGATTTGTAAATCATTTAAAGAATTTTGATTTTATATTCTCTTAAACTGTTTGTGGGATTGTAACCATTTGATGGATACTTATTGTTGGTTTCGAAATAGTTATTTATTCCTTATTGATAATCAAACTATTTAAATTATTATTTCCGCATTTAAGGGTAATGAATGAATGCATGAATTAATGTAATGTGGCGCCCCCGTCTCTGGTAATGGTTTCCGCCGTGGTCGGGGGTTAGGCGTTACAGAGACATTAGAGCAAAATTATTTAACTCAATTCAAAGTTAGTCTAACAAGTTTAGGTTTCAAAATCATCTTAAAAACAATCTAAAGGCATCAAAGAAACAAACCCACATCATTAATTTATACCCATCAAATGTAGAGATAATAACGAAAAAATGAACCTAGCTTAATTAGAAGCTTAAGCACATAATAACAATTCAAAATCAACCCCAAAAAATATAAAAGCATTTAAGAACCAAAATCATAAAGCTATTTTCGGATTGAATATTGTAAAGGAAATGAAAATTTTACCTTGATGATGAGAGCTCCCAAAACACTTTTAGAATTCCCTAATGGTGTGAAATATGTTTAATATGTTTTGTAGGGACATAAATGGAGTGATTTGGGTGATTAAAGAGGAATATATGATGTTGGGTCGCTAGGGCTTATTTTTGTGTAGAGAGAGATAAAAAGGGTAAGTGAGGAAGTTGATGTAAAGGATGTGGTGGGTAGAGTTTCATGATAGTTATTTTGAGCATTTAGCTTGGATTAGGTCCAAATGTGGGCCGAATTCAATTTCAAGTCCGTCACATTTCGAAACTCGTTTCCGCCATCGCTATCGGTTTCTAAAAATTTATTTTAGCATTTTACATTAGAAATAGCCACCGTTTTTAAAATTTGGATTTTCCGCTCCATAGGGATAAAATGGTAATTTTATAAAAATCGATGTTTAGACCCAAAATCAATATTTTTTTTTCCAATTTAAATAGACTCTAAGCTTCCAATTGAATCATGTTTGCTCTTAAAAGATCAATTTTTGGTTTCAAAGCTAGTTTGTAATATTAAATTTTCAAATCTAATAAAGACTTTTCATCCTAAACTTTTCGTCTCAAAACAATTTTTTTTAATATCATCATTTCCATTAATACTATTTTCCATTTATTCTGCCATGAAATTGTCAGATCAAACATGTAAAAATTTTAAATTGTTTAGACCTAATTTAGGACATTACAATTGCATATAATTTAAACTCATATTAAATAAGTATTTACATAAGAATAACAATAAAATATGGGTATTTTCGTTTATCAACCCGATTTTTAAAAATAATTTGAAAAACTATGACTTTTAATAACAATTCAAAACAACCCCATTTTCAAGTGAAGAGTGGTTTCGGGTAATGATTTCGTGATTTTACTTTATTTCTACATTATTTCTTTTAATTGCCATAAATATTTACCTTTATACCGTCATTATTAACTACTTATTAAATTACATTATTTTTAAGAAAAATAAATTTAATTTTATTTTAAATTAAATAATATATTTTTATTTTATTATTTTTAATAAAAAATCCAAAATAAATATTAATTTATTTCATTTTATCTTTTAAATTAAATAATATATAACAAATATATTATTTTAATGAAAAAATTTAATTTTTTTTAAAAAATAAAATAATATATAATTATGTTACTTTCTATTTTAAAAAATAAAGAAAATAAATTTCATTTTTTAATTAAAAATATTATTTTATTATTTAATTAAAAAATTTAATTTTGTTTTAATTTTTAATTAAAAATAACATATTTTAAATAAATTATTATATCTACAAATGTAAAATAAAAATAATTTATTTTTATTTTTATTTTTTAATTAATTAATACATTTTAATTTTGTTATTTTTAAATAAAAAATTCAAAATAAATATAAATTTATTTTATTATTTTCATTAAAAATAATATAATTTAATAGATAGTTAATAATAATAATATAAAAATAAATATTTAATAACTCTTCACTTCAAAGCGTGGACTATCTGGAATTATTTTTGAAAATATAAACTATTTTGAATTATTTTTAAAAATGGGGTAAAAATAAATACCCAATAAAATATTCACTGAAAAGGAAGCTTTATTAAATTCCTTATGTTCTCCAACGGTCTTCTAGAATTCAAATTCGAATAGCGCCCTCAGCATTCCCCAAACATCACACACACACTACCAAAATCCAAGATTTGCATCGCCTCTTCTCTTCTCTTCTCCTACACATTTCCTTTTCCCGACAAAATCTTCGCTAATTACTCTCAATCTACATTTTCTCGGTTTCCAACCGCCCAAACCGTCTTTTCTTTTCCTCAATGGAGAACTCTTTTTACCTAATTCCAGAAACCCTAAATTCAGATAAGGTGACTGAATGGGAAAAAATGACCAACTTGAATCAAGAGCACAACACGGTTTCTCTAATGAATGAAAACGAAAAGGAAGAAGAATCTTTAGCTGATTCGATGCTTTGTGACTCTAATTCAAGACTCATCCTAGGCGGATTTACAAGATCGAATTGCGCCGGTAAGTTTTTAAAGTCTTTTAACTCAAGTTTTGTTGTTTAGTTTCCTAGGAAAAGAATGGCATGAGTTCTTCCACTACTGCTTGTTAGGATAACTTACTGTCTTTACTGATTCAAAACTCTATTTCGATGCTGTGTGATGTGAACCAGATGATTGCGTGGTGTTTGTAAATGTTGGAGAGGAAGCCCCTATTGACGTGGATTCTAGCATGAAATTCCTAGGTGATACCTATTTTGACGGAGGAACTGTTTTCCGGACAAATGAGGATATCAGTGGGGCTGGAGACTATCCATTCATATATCAGTCAGCGAGATTTGGGAATTTTTGTTATAGGTTCAAGGATTTCCATCCTGGGCAGTATTTGGTTGACCTTCATTTTTCAGAGATCATAAACATTAATGGACCCAAGGGAATGAGGGTTTTTAATGTATTCCTGCAGGAAGAGAAGGCAAGTCAGCTATGTAAACGAGTTTACTTTTTTGATCTTTTCATTTCATAGAAGTTTTCTGATGTTCAAGACAATTTTGCAGGTCCTATCTGACTTTGATATTTTCTCCATTGTTGGTGCAAATAAACCATTGCAATTAGTAGACTGTAGGGCCTCTGTAAAAGAGGATGGAGAATTAGTGATAAGATTTGAAGGAGTTAATGGAAGCCCAGCAGTTAGTGGGATCTGCATCAAGAGAACTGCAGAGGTATCAGGTATGTTATGTTTAATTTCGCTCCCTTATAAGAATTTACTCACACAACTGATGTAGATTGTTATGGATATTTATGTTCTATCTGCAATTTGGGTACAGTTCCTCAGTCGTCACATGAATACCTTAGATGCAACAACTGTGCTGCTGAGATAGAAGTATCTTCTTCTCAGGTTAGATGAATGCATGAAGAAATTACAGAGTACAGCTTTTCATTATGTTAACTTCTTGCTTATTTGGTATATGTTTGTGGATGACAGAAGAAACTTATTCGAAATAAAACTACGGATAAGTATGAGAAGAAGATACAAGAGCTCACCAGGCAGTGCCAACTCAAGACAAATGAATGCCATGAGGCATGGATGTCACTGACTGCAACTAATGAGCGGCTGGAGAAGGTTAGAATGGAACTTGACAATAAAACCTTCCAGACACGGACTTTAGGTAATTATTTAATACACCCCCATTATATGCCTAATCAAATTATGGAATCTTTATATAGTTAGCTTTTCTAATTTCATTTTCCCTAGTTACTATTCTTCTTGATAAAATTTACATAAGTCTCTGTTGCATGATAGATCATCTTAGTCAGGTTTGTCTAGGAAAGGATCACCACACTGGAAAATTTCTAGTCTTAGGAATGGATCTAGCTTAGGATGAAGTCAGAGATCCTTTATGATTTATACTTTTTTTATGTTAGATGTCACTGTGGGAAAACAAGAAGAAGATTTGAGGAATATTACCTGCAGCTATAACCAGGATAAAAAGTACTGGATAGCTGCTATTAAAGGGTTACAGGAAAAGATAAAGGTAAGTGATAAAAATTTATGGCATATGCATGAGGCTTCTATATGTTCATAGCAGAGTTGTTTAGCATGCATTTTTATAAATGATGTGCAAGTAGGTATTGAAGGAAGAACATTCTCAGCTCAGTCGTGAAGCACATGAATGTGCTGACTCGATACCTGATTTGAATAAGATGGTCACTGGTGTTCAGGCGTTAGGTATGTCTGAATAAAACCAATTAGTTTTACATGTTACTTTTCATTCTCCTTACACTGAGTACATTCACTCTGCAGTTGCACAATGTGAGGATTACAAAATGAAGTATAGTGAGGAGCAAGCTAAGAGAAAGGAGCTCCATAACCAAATTCAGGAGACAAAAGGTAAGCATATTTTTCTACTTGAATAACTTAGTAGTGCTGCTGTGGGGAATTGAATTATGATCACTTGCACATAAAAAAATTCAGGTAATATCAGGGTTTTCTGCCGGTGTCGTCCATTAAATAAGGAGGAGATATCAGCTCGCAGTGCAACAGTTGTAGACTTTGATGCAGCAAAAGATGGAGACCTTGGGGTTATTACCAGCAGCTCCACCAAAAAGATCTTCAAATTTGATCGTGTATATACACCAAAAGATGATCAAGGTATTCGTATATTAGAATCAATGATTGACAGATTTCAAGGATTTGCACTGACTAAATGTTCTTGATTTGCCTCAACAGCTGATGTCTTTACGGATGCATCGCCCATGGTGATTTCAGTTTTAGATGGTTACAATGTTTGTATATTCGCTTATGGGCAAACAGGGACGGGAAAGACATTTACAATGGAAGGTACTGAACAGAAAAGGGGAGTTAACTATAGGACTCTAGAGCAACTGTTTGAAATTGCCAAGGAGAGGAGTGACACCTTTACCTACGACATATCTGTGAGTGTGCTCGAAGTCTACAATGAGCAGATCCGTGACTTGTTGGCTACAGGACCAGCATCAAAGAAGTAAGATTTCTCTGCTTCCTTAGCACAAGACTCGACTCAGATTGAATTTAAACATGGTATAAAAAAGTGTGAGCTGCCTAGCAGGTGTAGAAGTGTCTACTGACTATTTAAGTATCTTTTTGGGGGTATAGGTTGGAAATCAAGCAATCTTCTGAAGGATCTCATCATGTTCCTGGGATCGTAGAAGCCAAGGTAAATAACATCAGGGAAGTCTGGAATGTGCTTCAGACTGGAAGCAATGCAAGAGCTGTTGGATCGAACAATGTCAATGAGCATAGTAGCCGCTCTCACTGGTATGAAGATACTGGAATTTCCCTTATCTTGATGAATTGTTTAATTACAAATCTACCATGACAATATTACTTATCTACTATGACACTTTCACTGTACAAATCAGCATGCTTTGTATAATGGTAAAAGCGAAGAACTTAATTAATGGTGAGTGCACCAAGAGCAACCTCTGGCTAGTGGATTTGGCAGGCAGTGAGAGACTTGGAAGAACTGATGTGCAAGGCGAGCGACTAAAAGAAGCTCAAAATATCAATAGATCACTATCAGCCCTTGGAGACGTCATATATGCTTTAGCAACTAAAAGTAGTCACATTCCATATAGGTTGGCATTAGATTATGCTTACTTTTTGCAGCATGTATTGAGTATTTCTAATTTACTGACTTAATTTTGTTTCCAGGAACTCTAAGTTGACACACTTGCTACAAGATTCATTAGGTAACAACACACCCCCACTGCGTTATTGTTTACATGCATCAGCTTGAGTTTGCATATCTCATATCAGTACAACTTGTTTGTTGCAGGGGGTGACTCTAAAACTTTGATGTTTGTGCAAATTAGCCCTTCAGAACAAGACCTTAGTGAGACTTTGAGCTCCTTAAACTTTGCTACTCGAGTTCGAGGGGTTGAGTTAGGCCCCGCAAGGAAGCAAATGGATACAAGTGAACTCCAAAAGATGAAAGTAATGGTGGGTCTTATGTCTCTCGGATGTTACAACTTTATTTATATATGAGATTGTCTTTTCCTTGACTATAAAATAATTGACTTTTACAATTTTGTATTTTGTCAAGCTTGAAAAAGCAAGACAGGAATCCAGATCCAAAGATGAATCTTATAAAAAGTTAGAAGAAACTCTACATAACATGGACAGCAAGGTCAAAGGCAAGGACCAGACAAACAAAAATCAGCTCGAAAAGATTAAAGAACTTGAGACCCAACTTGTTTCAAAGTCTAACTTGCACAGTCAGTCTGAGAAACAAATCTCTCAACTTTCAGAGAGATTGAAGGGCAAAGAGGAACTTTGTAGTGGTTTACAAACAAAGGTTGCCTTTCTACTCAATTTTTAATTCACGACTTTTCTCTTTTCTGTGGTTTGTGTTTCAAAGAGTATATTCTCTTGTAGGTAAAAGAACTAGAGACCAAGCTTAGAGATAGACAGCAATTAGAGTCTGCGACATTTCAACAAAAGGTCGTTCTTCATCAATCTTGGAGAACATTTGTCATTACTGATAAATTGTTTTTGAGTCTTTTCAATTTTAAAATGTTTTATTGATCTTCGTTTTAGTTATAGTTATTTAAGGTACACTTACCATTTGATTTATGTGCCCAATTAAAATTCTTTCTCATAACTTTTGAAGTTTATCTTTGAAGTACATCTCTTAATACTACTGTCTGAAATAAACAGGTCAAAGATCTTGATAACAAGTTGAAAGAGCAAGTACAGGAATCTGAGTCTCATGTTCTTATGCTTCGAGAAAAGGTTTGCTTTAGACTTGCTCTTTCATTGTGCAATATCAATCTTATTAAGCAGATGGGTTCTATTTATAACTTCGGTCTTACCATTTCTTATCTACCATTATCTTTTTCTAGATCATGGAGCTTGAGAGGAAACTGAAAGAGCAGGAACAACAGAACTTAGACTCGAACTTGCTTCACCATAAGGTATTGCACATACTAAATATATATTAAAAGGTTATGGTGCAATGATTAGAATTACCTCAAAAGTAATCAGACTAGGCTCCTTCAGAGTTTGAAACTTTAGACACCAGTATTCAAACGTTTCATTTAGTTATAGATAACACACCCCTGACAGTGTAATACAGTTTGACGAGACCCTCTTTGTGTAGCACCACATGATATACATTTAGCAAAATGCGCGTATGAAGAACATGTTGATGGTTTTTCATGTGGCAGATTAAGGAGCTTGAGGACAAGTTGAGAGAGCAAGAACGCCAGTTGCAGTGCAGACTATCGAATGATTTTGCGGAGCTGATAAGGGCCACTCCCAGAGAAGAAGCTAAAACCTGTCCGAAAGATGATGAAGTCATGAGTGATATTGATCTTCGCATACTGAGGAGTTCTAACTCAGTAAACCGGCCAATGAGTCAAGGCTCTATACTACCAAAAGGAAAAGATTACATTCATCAGACTCGGAAGAAAAGAGAATCGAGAAGTGGAGAAAACTCTAACAATGTATACGAGAACAAGAAGATGAAACCTGATCCACCTAAAGTTGCAGCAAGAGTGATTAGAACAACAAAGCCAGTCAGCACTGTTTCAACTGCTACTACTGCCAGGAGAACCAGTAGAGATCATCAGGTGCAGGGAATCAAGGATAACAAGAAAAAGATTTGGTCTAGATAGAGAGGAATGATAAAATCAATTTAACTCAAATTGATAACATGTTGGTTGGTCTTTTTTTCTTTTATTTTAGTTTATGTAACTGACATATGTTGTATTAGTGTGATTCTGTGAAAGAATTAGAATCTCTGAAATCCATTCAACTTCCGCACTGAAAAAAAAAAAATCATTCAACTAAATTGAAATTGTTGTAAAAATAAAAAGAAGTGGGGTAGAAGAAAAGAAAGCAGTTTAATATTAATAGGAAAATAAATTCGGAACATAAAGTAAATATGGTAATCTTGATTTGACGTTTGAACGTTGAATAATTAAATCGTTGATATCAATATAATTCTGGTAATCTTGATTCGATGTTTGAACGTTGAATAATCAGATCGTTGATATCAATATAATTGTACAGAAAAAGTAAGAGAGAGAAGAAGAATATCAAAGAGAAAGTAAGAGAGAGAAGAAGAAACCAAAGCAAATTACAATACTTTACTGATGGTTGTACAAGCCTTTTATAGGCCATCAATAATCTAGATGTCTTGCTTACAAAGAACACATTTGCATGTTATACAAGTGTATAACATGTGTCAATTTTCTAAATGTGGAGAGCCACATGTAATCACAACACTTCTACTTGGATTTCCACCATTTTGAAAATTTGACTGCCTCGTTGAAACCTTGCCGAAAAATCTAGTGGGATAAAAACTGGACGAAGGAAAAAGAGTACAGTTGGTGAATCTAATTTTACAAAATTCTCCCCCTATTTACAACACCCATAAAACTAATTTTCTAATCTGGAGAGCTTTCGCATTCCGATCTCGTAAATCAGCTTTTCAAACATTGATGTCGGTAATGATTTCGTTTGTAGATCTGCGAGATTATTGGAAGACCGAATTTGCTTCACATCAATTTGACCAATATTCTGAAGCTCGTGGGTGTAGAAGAATTTTGGGGAAATGTGTTTGGTTCGATCTCCTTTGATGTAACCTCCCCGAACTTGGACGATGCATGCAACATTATTTTCAAAAATTACAGTTGACCCATTCGAAGTTTCGGAGATACCACATGAATTCTGGATATATTGGATCATTGATCTCAATCAAATACACTCTCGACTGGTTTCATGTAATGCCAAAATTTCAGCATGATTTGAGGACGTGGCTACTAAAGTTTGTTTCGTAGATCTCCAGGAGATCGCAGTACCATTATACGTGAAAATATAGTCATTTTGAGAACGTTCTTTATGCGGATCCGAAAGGTATCCAGCATCGGCATAACAAGTCAAACCTAGAAATTTATCAGAATTTGTATAAAATAATCCCAAATCTTTCGTACCCTTTAGGTAATGCAAAATATGTTTGATTCCATTCCAATGACGACGGGTTGGTGTAGAACTATATCTCGCTAATAAAGTTACAGCAAACGAGATATCTGGTCTCGTAAATTGAGCCAAATATAACAACGCACCAATTGCACTCAGATATGGTACTTCAGGACCAAGCAATTGTTCGTCATCATCCTTCGGTCGGAATGGATCCTTTTTGGGATCAAGTGTTCTTACAACCATGAGTGTACTCAACGGATGGGCATTGTCCATATTAAACCTTTTTAGGACCTTTTCAATGTAAGCTGATTGATAAACCAATATCCCATTTGGTTTATGTTCAATTTCCAGACCAAGACAATATTTCGTTTTTCCCAAATCTTTCATTTCAAACTCCTTTTTTAGATATTCAGCAGTTTGTTGGATCTCTTCTTGAATCCCAATGATATTCATATCATCGACATAAACTGCAATGATTGCAAACCCAGACCCTGATTTCTTTATGAAGATACACGGACATATCATATTATTCTGGTATCCTTCCTTAACCAAATACTCGCTCAGGCGGTTATACAACATTCTCTCAGATTGTTTTAATCCATACAGGGGTTTTTGTAACTTTATGGAATATAAGTTTCGAAATTTTGATCGATGAGATTCAGGTAATTTCAGCCCTTTTGAGAGCATCATGTAAATATCAGAATCAAGTGTTCCATACAGATACGCAGTAACTACATCCATTAAACACATTTCCAGTTTTTCAGCAATTGTAAGACTTAACAGAAATCGAAATGAGATTGTATCCATGATTGGGGAATACGTTTCATCGTAATTAATTCCAGGTCTTTGTGAGAACCCTTGTGCACCCAAACGTGCTTTGTATCTCACAATTTCATTTCTTTCGTTTCGTTTCCGAATGAATACCCATTTGTAACGAACTGGTTGAACATCTTCAGGTGTTCGAACTATGGGTCCAAAAACTTTTCGTTTATTCAACGAATTTAATTCTGTCTGGATTGCTTCTTTTCATTTTTTCCATTCATGCCTACTTTTACATTCTTGGATATCACGTGGCTCATAATCATCATATGAAATACAAATTGCCACTGAATATGAAAATAAATCATCAATGATTGTTTCATTTCGATTCCAAGTCTCTTGGATGAAGTCTATGGAAATTTCTTCATTTTTTGATTCTGGTATTTCCGTATTATTTTCTCCTTCTGGGAGGCTATTTTCAGGAATCTCATCAATTTTTGGGATTTCGTCAGATGTGGTTTCAGGATCCAAATCATTTTTATTTCGTTTTCGTGAGATTCTTTTGAACCAGGGGGTCTACCACGCTTCTGGCGGGAAATTGGAGTTTCGCTTACTATTGCCTTTTGAGATTGTCCTTCTGGGACAATTACCCTTGCTGGTATATTAGCAGCATCAATATAAGACTTGGTTATTTTCAAAGTATCATTGAATGCATCAGGCATTTGATTAGCTATCATTTGTAAATGTAAGATCTTTCGAACTTCGAGTTCACGTTGCGGGGTATATGGATCCATATGCGCCAGAGTTGGAACCTTCCAGGTTAATTCAAATTTCTCTTATGGAGGATTATTTCCTTTTCCAAGCGATGGAAAATTACTTTCATCAAAATGACAATCAGCGAATCTAGCTGTAAATAAATCTCCTGTCATTGGTTCCAAATATCTGATAATTGATGGGGAATTAAAACCCACATAAATTTCTAAACGTCTTTGGGGTCCCATTTTTGTTCTCTGGGTCGGAGTAATGGGTACATATACAGCACACTCAAATGTTCTCAAATGTGAGACATTAGGAGGATTCCCAGATACCAATTCTAATGGGGAATATTGATTATAAGCAGTTGGACGGATACGAATCAAAACTGCAGCATGCAATATAGCATGTCCCCAAACAGAAACGGGTAATCTTGAGCGCATTAACAATGTTCGCGCAATTAATTGAAGGCACTTTATTAATGATTCAGCTAATCCATTTTGGGTATGAACATGTGGAACTGGATGTTCAATATCAATCCCAGATACTTGACAGTATTCATCAAATGCTTTTGACGTAAATTCACTAGCATTATCAAGTCTTATACTCTCAATAGGGTAATCTGGAAAATGAGCTCATAATCGAGTAATCTGTTCCAGCAATTTAGCAAAAGCAACATTACGAGTGGATAAAAAGCATACATGGGACCATCTTGTAGATGCGTCTATCAATACCATAAAGTAGCGAAATGGTCCACTAGGTGGATGAATGGGTCCACATATATCTCCTTGAATTCTCTGTAAAAATGATAGAGATTCAAAACCTACTTTCGTAAACGATGGTTTTGTTATCAATTTTCCTTGGGAACATGGGATACAGAGGTCCCTATCATTCAGTAGAATTTTATGATTTCTCAGTGGATGCCCTTCTGAATTCGCTATTATTCTTCGCATAATTGTGGATCCCGGATGCCCAAATCTATCATGCAAGTTGGAATATTCTGGGATCAGAAAACTTCTGGTTCTCAATAGCATGTGTTTCAACATGCCTGATGGTAGTATAATATAATCCAGATGATGAAATGGGTAATTTTTCAACTACAAGCTTCTGGCTTAATTTTCTTGAAACAATACATAGGTATTCAATACCATTTTCATCAACTGTTTCGATGCGATAATCATTCATTCGTATATTTTTGAAACTGAGTAAATTTCTTCTTCATATGCGAGAGTATATTGCATTTTTGATTTCCAATTTAGTGCCATTTGGTAACACAATTGAAGCTCTTCCGGAGCCTTCGATCAGATCTATTGGACTTGATATGGCATTTACCTTAACTTGAATTGGAATCAATTCCAGAAAATATTTTCTATCTCTCAAAATCGTATGGTGATGGTGAGATTTTCTACCGACACTAATATTCACAGCAGTCAGAAAGAAATCTTATCAATGTTTAATGTAGTATTTTAGATATCGTCTCCACATGGATTGTAAACTAAGAAGTATGATTGAGACTAAGATTTAAACTGAATTGCTAAAAAGAATTCCTATATACAAATTGAATCATAAAAATCATAGAATTGATGTGAAGTAAAAGATACTAGTGACATTCATTCAATTTAACTCAAGTCAGCACTCTATTATGCAATTGATCTTAACAATGAATAAGTTGAGTTGCTAAATCTGTTATCAATTAACTTCTCATGCAAGTTTCACCTTAAATCACAGATTTACCTTCTAGATCATCATCAGTGATCTGTTAAAAGATCTCTCAATTCAATTTAACAGATCTCAATTATATAGTTGCATATATCTCTATAGTACAACCTATACAATTGAATAGCACAATCTGTAGAAAAAACAGATCTGTAGTCTATCTCTAGCACTACGATCCTCTGTTCTTAGATCTGAAACCTAATTGCCATCTCTGGTCTGAATCAAATCTCAGAATAACAATATTACGTAACTCTTGTTCTTGTAATTCAATTAGCTCATGAAATTAAGTAGATCTGGCTATAATTGAACAAGAAACATTGCAATTGAAGTGACAACCAACATCAAAATTCAACAAATCAACAGTGCTTTTAGCTAGCACATCTACTTCAACATATCCAATCAAGTACAAAATCATCATCGACATGCTTAAGATCTATATCTTACCAAGGAAGATTGAAGCTAGACTCTGTCACAGTGGTTGCTTCACAATCTTCAAGCTAAATCTCAATGATCAATAGAAATAGAATATAAAAATTCTTCAAGAAACTTCTCTGAAGATGTTGAATAAAGCGTATAGAAGAATCTAGAATTTCTCTTAAAGTATAACAGAATGTCAAAAGTAAAATCAATCGTCTAAACTTTCTACTTTCAAAAACTCCCACACTCTGCTTCATTTGAGCTCCTATTTATAGAGTTTGGCTCAGTGGCAATTTTGAAATAAAATCAACAAAGAAACACAAATTGGCAAAGTAACATTTTTCTTCATTTATGTCGCCTGTTCCTTCGCCTGAACCAAACGACTTCTTCAAATCTCTCTTGTCCTGATCGCCAAGCTAACAATCTCCCTAGGCAAAATTTTCTTAATATTGCCATAGTATGTCGCCTGATGCTCAGGCGAGTTGATATTCTTCGCCAAAACACTTTTCTAGTTAAAAACTTCTATGCGATGTCTCATCAAATGTTGCCGGTTATTATCCTTTGACTTGGCGACATTTCTCCTTCATCGCCTCAGCTATTGCCTTAAGGCAGGCAAGGTCCAGCCATCATCGCCTAAATTTTCTGCTAGGGTGGCGACATATGAAGGCAAGGAGTTTCTGATTCGCCTTGCATGTTTTAATCTTCGAGGCGATATCTTTTTTATATCTCCTGCTTTATCGCCCTCCACTCCAAATCGTGGCGATGTCTTTAGGCGAATTCGTTTCTCAGCAAAATCATTTCGCCAGTTTGCTGACTTTGGATGAAATTCTGATTTGGTCCTTCTTTCTTCTGAATTTGCATGTTTTAGCTTCTTTTCCACAACTTTTCATCCAAGTCCCTGTCTCAACAATAATAGCCTAGAATTAATAGAAATGAATTCAATATCTCATCATTTAAGCTCAATTTCATTTCATTCAAGCTCATAAAGTATGCTAAAATATAGGTAAATTCTAGACTTATCATATGGGTTGTAGCACTATCGGCTAAACAAATATACTCATGTGAAGCCATTTCTTGGTTTGAATTCATAACTTCAATAAAATAACACACAAAATTAGTTGAATGCAAATGTAATATCTTTCATTAATATTTACAAATATTTACAACCAGAATCAAAATTACATTTCATTCTATTTACATTCTAAAATAAGACAATACATTCACTTGTAATTAACGGTTCCATCACCAATCAGGTGATCTATCTTCTCATCAGGATCTTCAAAGAAATCGGCAGTTTCCAGATTTGATATGTCTATTAGACCGGTATCACCATCGCCAAAAATATCAGCCATATTTGCTTCATTATTCTCTTCCTTTTCTTGTTCGCGCCTCAACTACTGGTAAGCTTCAACTACATGCTTGGAAGCGCGACAAGTTCTCGAATAATAAAAGGGGTAACCACATCTATAACAAGGACCACGATTGAACTTTGGTGGTTCCTGAATTTCTTTCCCTTTACTGGAACTAGCATTGTAAACATTCCACATCTGGGGAGCATTTGGATTATGATATGGATGTCTATAATTCTTGTTACGACCACGTCCCTGGCCATTTCTAGATCCTCGACCACCTCGGCCATTACCACGTCTATTTCCATAATCATTCCAACGCTCAGAATTACGGCCACGACCACGACCACGGTAACTACGACCACGGCCTGGATTTTCATTATAATATACATTTATTTCTGGGAATGCTTGGGCGCCAACGGGGCGTCTTTCACTGTTTTTTAGCAACAGTTGGTTGTGTCTTTCAGCAAGATCTAATGAACCAATCAAATCACCATATTTCACAAATTTTTTTCACGATACTGCTGATGTAAAATAGTCTGAGAAGGATGGAAAGTGGTAAATGTCTTTTCCAACATATCATGGTCTGTTTTTGTTTCCCCACATAGTTTCAATTTGTTCACAATCATGCACATGGCGGAGTTATACTCGCTCACACCTTTAAAATCTTGGAACCTTAAATTGGCCCACTCATCACGTGCTTCAGGCAACATGATTTCCTTTTGGCGATCATATCTGGATTTTAGGGCTTGCCAAAGATCTGCAGGATCTTTTATATTCATATACTGATTTTTGAGATCCTTAACCAGATGTGTTTTGATTATATACATGGCTTTACATTTTTCAACCTCAGTGGTTTGCACCTCCTTATTGAAGGTCCCAAATAATTCTTTGGTTTTTAATATTAACTCGCAATCATCACACCATTTCATATAATTTCTCCCAGAAACTTCCAGCTCGTCAAATTTCAGATTTTTCATTTTCTACAAAATAAGAACACATTTGTTAGATTTCCAGATTTCCAGAATTCAATTTCAAAAAATTCAATTATTCAGCTCGGGTGAATAATATTATAATTTCAAACTTTCCAGATCCACCATTTATTCAACTCAGGTGAATAATGGTATCTTTCCAAAAATTTCCAAATCCATCATAATTTTCGAAATTTCCCAGAACACACAGAAGAAAGAAAACATCATCACCAGACACTTTCTGATCTGAAAGATCCGGCAAAGCGGCAACCAGAGAGTATACTCGTGCTGTAACGTATTGTAAAAATAAAAAGAAGTGGCGTAGAAAAAAAAAAAAGCAGTTTAATATTAACGGGAAAATAAATTCGGATCAGAAAGTAAACCTGTTAATTTTGATTGGATGTTTGAATATTGAATAACTAAATCATTGATATCAATATAATTGTAGAGAGAAAGTAACGGAGAGAGCGAAGAAGAAACCAAAGCAAATTACAATACTTTACTAATGGTTGTACAAGCCTTTTATAGGCAATCCATAATCCAGTTGTCTTGCTTACAATGAACACATTTGCATATTATAAGTGTATAACATGTGTCAATTTTCTAAATGTGGAGAGCCACATGTAATCACAACATAAATGAGATATTTGAGAGACTCGTCTACTAAGGGTGGGAGGATTTATAGTCCTCACTATTTTAGTCCCACAAACTAATTTTTTTTTTGAAGGAAAATAAAATGAATATCTAAATTTTAGGTATTTATTAGTTCAAATAGATAATTAATAATTGGGTGTGTATTTTTCTAACCCGCCGTTGCATACTTGGTGATTTATAGTTGAATACAGTGAAACCCCTCTGTAACAGCAACGTTTGTCTGAGAGTTTTTTTTTTTACTATTATAGTGAACGACTGTTATTCGCATATAACGGCCATATGAATGTCATAGTCTTGCTTGGCTGTTATCAGTTCATAATAATTTTTTTTTTAAAAAATAAACTCAAAAATAAAATATGCCTAATTTAGAAAAATTGTAAAGTTAAATTTATTCAAATATGATGGAAAAAGTCTACAATAGTAGCTTGTTTGGAAGATTTTAATCTCTTACTAGCAATTTAACGTTTGAATTAACAAAGATTTTAGTCCAAACTTTCAATAAAATATAGTCAATCGTTTTCTCTTAAAGACAATTCAACGCGGAAAGACCTTGTAAAGTCTCTTTTGTCAGATGAGAGACTCCCTCAGAGACCAACGCATCTAAGTTTTAATGTTTCAAATTATTTTTATTAATTATTGATGCTTTTAAAATTCAATCATATTCATTATCATTATTACTTATGCAATCTTTTCCTTCATCATTTTTAATTATTAAACATTAAAAAAAATTCTTTATTTGTTGAAGTAAATTACAATAGTTATTTAAATTTTTAATTTTTATATCATTTTATTAAAAAAATAATGTATTATATTTGAGTATACCATTATAAAGGATGAGTTTTATATAGAGTGTTCTATTCAAATTACGCCTGTTGCAGTTATAGGCAAATTACTGTTATAGAGGATTAAAATAATATTGAAAAAATCGGTTCGGAAAGAAATTCAGCTGTTACTGTAAATTGCTGTTATAGAGAATGACAGTTATAGAGGAGTTTGACTGTATTTTTATTTTATATTTATTTTTTATTATTTATCATTCAATTATAAATTTATATATACGAGTGGACAAGGTTTATATTATTATTTTTAAGTTTTTATTATATTATTTTTATCTGTAATAGTTATACATTATATATCAAATCTCAATTACACATAATTTGATAATAAATATACAAATCCGATAAATACCGCACCTAATTAAGTAACCGTACTTTTTTCAATTTTCTCCTTATTTTTATTAATTAATATTTCTTAATTAATTAATATTTTAATTTAAGATGTTTTAATTCAATTTATTTTCATCCTTTTAATTAATTAATTTTTTATTTTCAAATATCTTAATTTAAACTATATTTAAATTTTATATAATCAGTAATTCAACATATTATATATGAGTTTGGGTAATATATAAACTAATGAGTTAATTATTTGATTTGAAAAGACTTTATATAAATTTTCAAGACTTAGTTTTGGAGTTCCAATTCGAGCTACTGTTAGCCATTGGTAGTTATTGTTGGATAATATTTATAGTGTCATCTTAGTATTTTAACAAGAAAACTTAGTTTTGAAACAAAGTTTTTAAGTTATTTATATATAAAAAATGTATCTAGTTGGTTAGGAGACTCAGAGTTCATATAATACCACTTTTTTAGGATTTTTATTCTCTTATTTTTTAATTTTCAAAATAATAATAATTTTTTATATTATTATATTTAGATTAAATCTTTTTATTTTAAATCAAATATATTTTTTAATTTAAAAACTTATTAAGGATAAAACTGTAAATTGTGAAATAATAAGGTGCAATAGTATAATGCGGTATTTACCAATGCCCTAAATATAATATATATATATATATAATTTATTAGTATCTAATAATTTATATAAATAGTTGAGATAAAATCTTTAAATCAGGGTAGTAGTTCGGACACTACATTCAAATTTAGCCTGACAGAATTGGTGTCGGTGGACGTTTGGGAGTCGATCCAAGCGCAATAGTATCCTACAAAAGAATAAAGAACGTCCGAGCAGAATTGGGACACCGGTGTGGTATCTGTTATAGACGTTCCGACGTTTAAGTCAGCTCTGAGCTTTGATAGGAAAAAAGAGTAAAAGAGAAGAGAAAGAAATAACTTCTTGTACTTGATCGTTGTTAGGAAAACACGACTAACTCTGATACCACTTGTTGAACAAATCGGTGATTCATCGCAGCGAAAACGAATATTGATAACCACAAAGTAAAACAAACATACACAAGACAAGAAAATAAAGATAGAAAATAAGACAGAATGTTTTTACGTGAAAATCCAAAATGGAAAAAAGCCCCAGAATATCCTGTATCGTATCTTATTTTTGAGACGAGAAACTAATTTACTGTGTAACAATAAAGCAATAGTTATAACCAGAATATCACTCTCTCATCCCTCATTCCAATTACATTAGTCATAGTCTGGCACACAAGCTCTCCTCAAATGGCTCTCAACACGATAACCAGACTCGATCCTAGAACTCAAGATCTTCATGGTCTCTATAGTTTCCAAGCCCCAATTGGGCACCTCCCAAACCTAACCAACCAAATCTACATTATCCTTGAAGGATATCTAATAATAAATACAAGCACCATATTTATACATTAGGTTACTTAGTCATAAAGTAATCCTAAACCATTAAGAAAATCTTTTCCTATCGAAGTATATCCGAATTCTCGTCACAATCCTAACAATCCTGTCAGAAAGTAGTGCTAACTAGATTAAACGACACCGAGAGCACTAGACTAAGATGATCGAGATCTAAGGGTGTGCATTTGGGACATCCTGTATCGTATCTTATTTTTGAGACATTCGGTATTCGGTACAGGAATTTTGAATGTCGAATACTGTGCCGAAAATTAAAAATTTTGGCCGGGACATACTGTAATAATTCGGTTAAGTATCGGACAATACCGTAATACCGAATTAGTAAAAAAAAATAAAATAAAAAAATATTTTATTCTTCCAATTTTTAATTTGAACTTATTGATTAGTTTTATATTTGAATTAGTTATCAATTTTAATTTATTGTTGATTGTATTTATATGTAGATTATTATTTGGGTTGATGTATATAAAATATTTAAAATATTCAATTATGTTATATATAATAGGTTAAATTTGGTATTTCGGGACGGTACCGAAATACCGAATACTGTCCTTTACCGTACTGAATACCGAAATTTTCAATTTAATCATATCAAATATTGACCCGTATTACAAAAGTTCAATACGTACCGTATCAAAATATCAGAATCGATTCTGTATTTCGGTACGTCCCGTATCGTGCACACCTCTATCGAGATCACCATAGTGATCAAAATTCGAGAAATAACACCTGAGTGTAATCCAAGAATGTGAATGCGACAAATAGTGATTGCGGCAGTATTTCAGTAAATAAGAAGTGGTCCCTGCTGAGATAACCTAGGTTCCTACTTATAGGAGCCTCAGGTAGTCGTTGGCAGATCCTAGCAAAATTCTTGCAGAAAGATCTCCACAAAATTCGAGATCTTCGTAACAGCGTATGTAGCTATTTGGGCTGAAGGCTTGCTATTTCGGACGTAAGCCTTTCCGCTAAACCGGACTTAGAATTTCACCCATGTATAATAACAAAATTAACATATATATATTGTTATGAAAAAATAAAAATAGAAGGGGTAGAAAAAGGTACAATTTAATCTTTAATTGAAAGAGATTTAGATAAGTAAAAATACCTAATAATATTGATGATGTTCTTCTTCCATTCATTTAATTAACGAGAGAACTTAAAGGAAGAGAGAAATGAACAAAGAGAGGAGAGAGAGAAGAGATTCTATAAACTAAAGAGAATGTGGAAGGTATTTTTTTCATTCAAGATTGATCTATTTATACACAATATATATATATATATAATATATTATAATAATGGGTAAGTGGGAAATGGTAGGAGACATAAAACCATTTACATTAATTCAATTTTGATATGTGAGGAACATGACTTTACTTTCATTAATTACAACACTCCCCCTTGGATCCCACCATTCTCAAAAATTTAATTGCCTCGATGACACCTTGCTAGAAAAACCCTATGGGATAAAAACTAGACGCAAGAAAAAGAGTACAGTTTACAAATGCTCCTCATATATAATACCCATAACCTATTTTCATAATCTAAAAAGTTGTCGCATCCAATCTCATAAACCAATATCTCAAACATTGATGTTGATAGCGATTTCATTAAGAAGATCAGCTAAGTTGTTTGACTATTGAATCTGTTTCACGTCAATTTGACAAGTATTTTGAAGCTCGTGGGTGTAGAAGAATTTGAAAGAGATATGTTTGGTTCGATCTCCTTTGACCTCCTCAAACTTGGGCGATGATGTCGCATTATCTTCAAATATCATTGTTGGCTCATTCATAGTTTGGGAGATACCACATGAATTCTAGATATGTTGGATTATCGACCTAACCCAAATACACTCTCAGCTGGTTTCCTGTAATGCCAGAACTTCAGCATGATTCGAGGACGTGGCTTCTAAAGTTTGTTTCGTCGATTTCCAAGAGATCGCGGTACCATTGTATGTGAAAATATAGTCGGTTTGAGAATATTCTTTGTGTGGATCCAAAAGGTATCTAGCATCGGCATAACTAGTCAACCTAGAGATTTTTCTGAATTCGTATAAAATAATCCCAGATCTATCGTACCTTCCAGTTATCGAAAAATATGTTGGATTTCATTCCAGTGCCTACGGGTTGGTGCAGAACTATATTCGCTTATAAATTTACTGCAAATGAAATATCTGCTCTCGTACCTTAAGTCAAGTATACGCACCAATCGCATTCAGATAGGCATTATCCATATTGAATCTTTTCAGAACCTTTTCAATGTATTCTGATTGATAAACCAATATTCCATTTGGTTTATGTTCAACTTCCAGACCAAGACAATATTTTATTTTTCCCAAATCTTTCATTTCAAACTCCTTTTTTCAGACATTCAGCAGTTTGTTTGATCTCTTCTGGAGTTCTAATTATATTCATATCATCAACGTAAACTGCTACAATTGCTAAACCAGACTCTGATTTCTTTATATAGATACATGGACATATCGTATTATTCTGATATCCTTCATTAACCAAATACTTACTGAGACGGTTATACCACATGCTCCTAGATTGTTTTAATCTATACAGAGATTTCTGTAATTTATGGAAAATAAATTTTTAGATTTCAATCAATGATATTCAGGTAATTTCATTCCTTCTAGAAGCTTCATATAAATATCAGAATCGAGTGATCCATAAATATATGCAGTAACTACATCCATTAAACACATTTCCAGTGTTCAAAAATTGTAAGACTTAACAGGAATCGAAATGTGATTGTATCCATAACTTGGGAATAAGTTTTATCATAACTGATTCCAGGTCTTTGTGAGAACCCTTGTGCAACCAAACTGCTTTGTATCTCACAATTTCATTTCTTTCATTTCGTTTTCAAATGAAAACCCATTTGTAACCAACTGGTTGAACATCTTTAGGTGTTTGAATTATGGGTCCAAAAACCTTTTATTTATTTAATGAATTCAATTCTACATGGATTGTTTTTTCCTATTTTTTCCAGTCATGTCTACTTTTGCATTCTTCAATATCATGTTTCTCATAATCATTATATGGAACACTAACTACCAGTGAATATGAAAATAAATCATCAACGATTATTTCATTTCCATTTCAAGTTTATTGGATGAAGTTTATGGAAATTTCTTCATTTTTCGATTATGGTATTTCGGTATTATTTTCTCATTTTGTGAGATTATTCTCAGAAATCTCAGTAATTTTAGAAATTTCATTTGATTTGGTTTTAGGATCCAAATCATTTTCCTTTCATTTTCGTGGAACTGTATCTTTTGAACCAAGGGGTCTACCTTACTTTTAGCAGGGAATTGGAGTTTCATTTGTTATTATCTTTTGAGATTGTCCTTATGGAACAATTACCCTTATTGGTACTTTAGCTGCTTCAATATAAGACTTGGTTATGTTCAAAGTATCATTGAATGCATCTGACATTCGATAAGTTATAATTTGTAAAGGTAAGATCCTTTGAACTTAAAGTTCACATTGTGGGGTACGTGGATCCATATGGGCCAAAGTTGGAACCTTCCAGGTTAATTCAAATTTCTCTTTTGGAGAATTCTTTCCTTTTCCAAGTGATGAAAAATTAATTTCATCAAAATGACAGTCGATAAATCTAGCTGTAAACAAATCACCTGTCAATGGTTCCATATCTGATAATTGTTGGGGAATCAAAATCCATATAAATTTCTAAACATCTTTGTGACCCTATTTTTGTTCTTTGAATTGCGGTAATGGGTACATATTAGGGCAGAGATTCGGTTAACCGAAACCAAACCGAATTTTCGATTCTTGGTTAATCGAACTTCAAAATATCTAAACCAAAAACCAAACCGAATTTAAATCGGTTAATCAAAAACCGAAACCAAAATTTTTGGTTAATATTTAGTTAACCGAAAATCAAATAATTAACCGAAAATCTACATATCACTTGAAAATAACTAAATTTTTCCACATCAAATGAGAAAAATAATTAAAAAAAAATAAAAACAAAAACAAAACTCTACAAACCAATATTTACGGTTAACCGAAAATTTCTAACATTAAAATCGAAAATCAAAACCGAAATTTTCAGTTGAATGAACCGAATTTTTCGGTTAAGTGAACCGAAAACCAAAAATATGCATAATTTTGGTTAACCGAACTGAAATTTTTTTCAATAAAAACCGAAATACCCTAATATATATACAACACACCCAAATGTTCTCAAATGTAAGACATTAGGAGGATTCGAGAAGAGATTCTTTAAACTATAAACTAAAGAGAATGCAGAATGTATCTTTTTCATTCAATCTTGATATATTTATACAGAACAAATATCTTATAATAATGGGTAAGTGGGAAATATTGGGAGACACAAACTCTTTTATATATATATATATATATATATATATATATATATTATTTTTTGAAAAAATTAAAATTCACTTACATTTAACTCTATACTTTTTAATTAAATTTATATTATAATTTTTTAAAGAAACTATATATTTATTTTTACCATTGCTCAATTATATATTTAAAAAAAACTATTTTTTTATTTCTGTAACTATAATAATGATATTATTAAAAATATTAATAAGTTGTTAAAATGTTTATTTAAAATTATTTTGTAAAAACACAATTACTATATAAAACACAATTAATTCAAAAGGTAATGTTTATTTATTTTTACTATTGCTCATTCATAAAATAAAATAATATTTTTATTTCATTAACTATTATAATTGTTGGAGCCGAATTCCGGTTGGACTTCGAACCCCTTCAAGATGAGGGCTCTGATTTCTCAATCTTCGTCTGTTAATTGTCCAGTAACTTGTTGTAACCGATTTTGGGTGTCTTACTTTGTTTATATAGGTTTCCTTCACGCTCCAAGAAATTCTAACTGACTCTTAGTTGGAGCTCCGAGATTTGCGGAGGTTAAATCTACGCTCCAACTAACCCTTCTAGAATATCTTTAAAGAAAAATCACTTGAGCGGCTGAAGCTAAAAGGGCTATATTTCGGCCGCTCCACTCCAGTAGTTAAGAATCATAGTTTCCCCAATGTTTAACTCGATTCGGAGCCCATCTATTTTTACTTCGGCCGAAAATATGAGAGGCCTTGTGAGCCCAAACTTCCAAGCCCATTTAAGTAAAAAAGGGTTTCGGCCGAAATTAATAAGGACTTTCTTGGGGTCTTCTTCTTATTGAACGACAGAAACCCTCAGGATTTTATGGGCCCCATCAGTAACTCCCCCACTCCTAAGTTTATTGGAGATTAATTAAATTAGGAGTTGATGAAATTTCGGCCGCAAGACAAGTAGACCTAAATGTACAAACATTCCCAAAGTGCCTTAGGGTTTCTTCTTTTTTGGAGGGAAAACCGACTGACGTCATCTTTAACCTAACCATGATTAATTTCTTGGAAATCGTGCCTTCTTCATAAAAAGACTTTTCGATTCTCAGGACTTGTCTTCAAATTGAAACTCTCCCACACTTCACTTTCTCTCTCTACCAGAAACCTATTTCAAGCACGAACGGTATCGAAGATCAGGTAAGTTGCCATTTTTAATGTTAGATTTCAAACCGCTATCAGTTGTTGAGCTTTTCCATCTATTTTCAGGTTCATCTGAGTCACATTCCGGCGACACCTGGAATTCCCTTTTTGCTGTTCTTCTTCTTCAAAAATGTTGGTAGGTTTTCAAAAAAAAAAAAACTTTTCTTTTCCTTTGTTTGATTCATTGTAATCAGAACAGTTGCATATTTATTATTTACATTACACGTCACCCTCAAGTGAAAGATTAAACCTCTTCGGCCGCAACTAAGTAGACCATACAATCCCAGATGATTCTACCGCGGCCGAATTTAGTCAGTAGTATATTAATTACTAACTTTACTTAGGGCAGAATCCACGGTATACCAAAAATTAGCGGCTGCAATTTGTTGTTCGATTGCATTGCGGATCAATTGAAAAGAAGTACATCGATCGCGCCATTGCTCACTTCTATTAACTTCACTAACAGCAATCTTTTTGGGTTCAGGAGCTAAATGAAGGACCCAAACTAAGCACAATCTAGCTGTGGCGTGATGCGATCGAACGAGGTCATAATAGGGTTGCCTATACAACCAAGTAGAGAACGCAGCCCTAGCGGCCACAGCGTTAGGACAGCTTCATCATCTTCTAGTCTGAGTACATCAAATTCAAACAATGCAAGAGATTCAACCGAAGAACAATGTGTGACTTTGGCAAGCTCGGAACCCCACACTAGCCTACCCTTTGGAATGACGGAAACGATGGTAATCTCGCGGCCGTATGGCCAAGGCATTCCGGTGGTAGACTTGGAGAATCCGCAACCACCACTCTGGGATATCGACCAAAGCATCAGGCCTTGTACAAGCCTATGCCCTCAAACGAGGACGAATCTGACAGAAGCGTCTTTGAGGTTGATAAAGATAAAGTATGACATTGCGGATGATGTAGAATTGGCTTTACCGGCCGATCATGAGCATCCTGGTTTGTTGGTACTAGGATGGCATTTCTTTTATCTAGATCCATTGATGAGTGGGATCCGATTTCCAATCAAAGGGATGGCGGAGACAGTCTTGGATCATTATGGAATCGCCCCCAGCCAGTTATGCCCTAATGGTTGGAAAATAATGCTAGCCCTCGATATGTTGGGCTTAGCGCAGGGTTTACAACCGCTTTCAATTGATGACTTCTTACAAAGTTATTACATACAAAATCACGATCGAGATAGAGGCCGTTATAGTATCTGTGCGCGGTCAAAACCGAATGCTTTATCATTAACCTGCCTATAAGGGATGACAAAGTCTGGAAACTATCTTATTTCCTTGTAAGGAGAAATATTGCGGCCGGTAGCACCCCTCTGGTTCCTCAATGGCGGCTCATTGGTATTTTTTATTTCTTTTATTGCATAATGATACTTTCTGGTCACGCAAGGCTAACAATAATGCTTTTGCGCAGATCCAAGCGAGCTTAGCACAAAAGGGGATTTCGACCGCGTTCGTCGGAGAACCACATGATTGCTAGCGGCCGAAGAGAATAACAGGTAGTGGAAGAAACTTTCCAACCCTTCCAAATTATACCCTTCTTTCCTCTGGTCGGGTGTGAAATCTCGGATCGAAGGTAGGTCCTACCCTCTACCTAAGTCAGCATTTGGGTGGGCTAATGCAAGAGTGTCCACCGAGCAATTGTTTAAACATCAATTCCTTGACCCCGTTACGCCGTTGGAGCGTATGGTTATAGGCGAATCGATGGATGCTGCAAGAAGAAGAGCAAAAGACATCTCGTTCCATGACTTGGAGGAAACAATGAGGGACCGGAAAAATAAGGGAAAGAAGACCAAGTCAAAAAAGAAGACAGCGGCTGAAAAGGAGAAAACTCCTGAAGTCATCGTCAATCCCACATTGGTGGAAACTCCAAAATGACCGAAAAGGCCTCTAGTGGACGATCTGACTCGATCCATTGAATTTATTTTCATGATCGATCATCCCGAGTCCGGCCTCCAGCTGCTGATGAGAAACCATTTGGACCACGATCGCCAAGCCATTTCCAACTGGGGCGACGATAGACTGGTCGAATTTGCGGCCTCTCGAACAAAACAGGTATATGCTTTCATTATTCCACTCGTTTCCTTCTTTTTCTTTACCATTCGTTATTTCCTGCAGGCGGCGTTCGTCGCATATGAGACTGGCCACAGGCTGCGCTGGGTGCGTAAACAGCACGAGATAACCAAGGGCAAACTTGTCACCACACGGTCCAAACTAGAGCAAAGCCAGGATCAACTGAAAGCGGCGGCCGCTAAAACGGAAACACAAGATGTGGCTATTGCGGACCTTAATGTCAGATACAATAACCTGCTGGCTGAAAAGGCTGGTTTGGAGGACCGCGTTCGCACTCTTAAAGAGGACCTCAAGGTTATGAAAACGGGCGCTCACTTGAAGACCAAGCACGATTTGTTCAAGGAATTCGAACAACATGGCGGTTCTGAGTGGGACCTTCAAGCGGCTTATGATGCCTGGAGGCTTTCATTACTTGTGAGGACGAGGCCGAAGATGAGGATGACGATGGCGATGATGGGCAAAATGACATGAAGGGGCCGTCGAACCAGGATGGTGAAGACAACGACGACTGCGACCCATGATTTGCTTGCCTGTAGTACCGGCTGTTTGTGTTAGACTATTTAAGTTCTTTTTTTAAAAAGGATTAATTTTGTTATCGGCCGCTTCAATAGCCGACCTTGAACTGCTTATTTTGTTTTTATGCTTGGTTGAAAGAATATATAAGCTCATCGATTTGTGATTTTCTGCAAATCAAACTATCAAACTTACGTATCGAATATCGAGATGACCAAATTATCAAACTTGTGTATTGAATATCGAGATGTTCGTTTGACGCAATAGGTAAACGACAACATCAAATTTGTAAAAATATGGAGAGGTTGATATCGGTAACCTAACATATGTGTAGGTTTGTAATTTTAAAACTAAAACGGGTGATGGTTCCGTAGCCCGAAGTTTTGCGGCCGCTCAGAGCGGTTAGTATTGGGCCTGCTTGAATTATGATGATCCTGAAAAAAGGATGATTAAGTGCGTTAATTTCAACGGACTCGGGGCATCGGCAGTTTTTAAGTGGTCGTGATTACGTACCAGAAATGTGGGTCGGTGCCTACCACTTCCATCGCTTAAATAGGCTGTTGATGGAATCGCTGTATGACTTGAGTTTCGACAGAGATGTGCGATTGTATTAGACAGAAGTGTCTGACATTTGCCACTATGATCCGCTCTAGATGCGGGATAGATGAACACGATTGGGAACAAAGGGAGTAATATGCGAAATCATAATGACATACCTCATTAGGTAAACAACTTTAAGTTGACCGCATTCCACATATTAGGTATCCTCTGACCCATGCTATCTGCCAGAAGGTATGCACCGCGTCCAAATGCTTCCAGAATGGTATAAGGCCCTTCCCAATTCGGCAATAGTTTTCCGTCTCCCGATATCTTAGTGTTTTGAAAAACTTTCCTTAGTACCTTATCTCCAGTTTTAAATTTGTGGACCCAATTTTTCCTGGCCTGAGATCGTGCTAGGCCTTATTGGTATGATTCGACGCGAACTAGAGCCGCCTCTCGCCTTTCGTCGATGGTGTCTCTATTTAGCTACAGTAGCTCTTCGTTCCACCTTTGGTCAATCATTGACCTCGTCGTGTTGATTTGTACTTCTGTTGGTAGTACTGCATCAGTCTCATACACCAAAGCAAAAGGGGTGTCACCAGTGGCTCTTTTGACTGTGCACCGGTAGGCGCAGAGTACTTCAAAGAGTCTTTCATCCCAAGTGGTTTTTATCCTTCCAACCTTCTTTTTCAACATGCCTATCAGCGTTTTATTGGTCGACTCAGCCTGGCCGTTGGATTGTAGGTGTGAAGTCAGCTAAGAAGTCTGCCAATGTCTGGGATTTTACTGCCGATCTATGCCGGAAAGTAATGTCATGTTCGCTTAGCTCGATGGCCCATTTTACCATTCTTCCTGAGAGTTCGGGCCTGTGAAGGACTGCCCTAATGGGGTATTCCATTATAACCACGATGGGGTGTGATTGGAAGTATGGTCTGAGTTTTCTAGCCGCAGTCACGAGGGCTAGGACCAATTTCTCCATTGGCATGTACCTTTCCTCGGCGGGGAGCAGCCCTTTGCTTATATAGTATACTGGTGCGTGCTTTGTTCCTTCAACCCGCGCAAGGACTGCGCTGACTGCTGTCTCGGATAATGACAAGTACAGTAATTGTTCCTCTCCGTCGAGTGCTTTGGATAGGACCGCGTTTGTTGACATTTTTCGGATGAAGCAGGTATAAACCTGTTCAATGCTGCTAGGCGGCCCGTTAGCTTCTAGATGTCCCTTTTTACTTTTGGCTGTCCGATATTCTCTATTGCTCGCACTTGGTCTGGATCCACCTCTATACCTCTTTTGGTGACCAGGTAGCCTAAGAATTTCCCAGACGCGACACCGAATGAACACTTGGAATGATTTAACTTCATGTTGTAGCGTTCCAATACTTGAAATGCCTGGTGTAAGTGGTCGAGGTGTTGTTCAGCTTTCAACGATTTAACCAACATGTCGTCAATGTATACCTCCATAGTTTTGCCGATGAGGTTAGCGAATATGCGGTTAACGAGTCTCTAGTACGTGGCTCCTGCATTTTTTAGGTCGAAGGGCATCACCTTATAGCAGTAGGTTCCTCTTTCTGTTATGAATGCTATCTTTTCGGCATCGGCGGGGTGCATCAGTATTTGGTTATATTCGCTGAAGGCGTCCATGAAACTTAGTAGCTCGTATCCGGTGGTAGCTTCGACTATGGTGTCTATGTGCGGCAGGGGGAATGAGACTTTGGGGCAGGCTTCGTTCAAATCAGTTAAATCTATGCAGACCCTCCACTTGCCATTATTTTTGCATACGACAACCACGTTGGCCAGCCAATTTGGGTATTGCACCTCCTTCACCGACCCAATGCTCAGAAGTTTTTCTACTTCCTCGTTTATGAATATGTTGCGGTCGGGTGCAAACTTTCACCTCTTTTGTTTGACAGGCTTATACCTCGTATCCACATTCAACTGGTGTGTTATGACGTTGGGATCGATGCCCGTCATATCCTCATGGCTCCAAGCGAAGCAATGGCACTTGGTTGACAGGAAATGGATGAGCTTTTCTCTGATTGGTGCGTCAAGTCTGGAACCGATGAGTACTTTCTTACTGCTGTCGGATGGGTGGATGGGAACTTCATCCAGCATGCGCTCCACTTCTTCCTAGGGTTGTGCATGGTTCTTTCTGGAACCACTCCAGAACCGGAAACCGCACCGGAACCGATACTGGAACCGAAAAAGAACTGATTATTTGGAACCAGACCGGAACCGGTACCGAAAATTATATTTTTGGTACCGGTTTCGGATCCTTGATTAGAACCGGACTGGAACTGAACCAAAATCGGACCAGAACTGGAACCGAAATGGAACCAGTAAAGGAACCGGTTTTTCTCAAAAAAATTAAAATAAAATATAGTCATTTTAATTGAATTTATTTCTAGGTTAAAAAATATACATCGTTCTCTTGTCTCACAATTTTTTTTTTCAAATTTTATATCGCGGTTGTAAATTTTAGATAAATAATTTTTTAAAAAAATATTTTTTTTTCACAATTGAATTGTTTCAACATTTTTATATATATATATATATATATATATATTGCTATTGCAAATATATTTAGAAATTAGAAATGATTCAGAAATTTTGAAGAATATTGTTCCAAGAGTTGGAGTGGAGTGCTAGATGTGTTCACTTGAATAATCTACCTAGAAAATTAATTTAATTTTTAATTATTTTTTTATTACAACTAAATTATGTTAAATTACTATGTATATATTAACTAATTAATTTTCTTTAAGAAAATTGAAATGTAAAATATGGAGGGCTATGCAGTTTAGACTCAAGCGTGCAGCATATTCGAAACTTTTATTATTATTATTTAAAATTAAGCACAAATTATTTGTAGAGTTATGGAGCTTTTAAACTTCTTTTCTTCGTCTAGACATCAAATTTA
The DNA here is from genome assembly GCA_031304145.1 of Cardiospermum halicacabum. NCBI lineage: Eukaryota > Viridiplantae > Streptophyta > Magnoliopsida > Sapindales > Sapindaceae > Cardiospermum > Cardiospermum halicacabum. The sequence continues at coordinate 10,555,435 of CM062394.1, read as the reverse complement.
AGTTTATTAGTGAAGCTTTTGGAGTTTGTTGGTATGCAATTTGAGAACCAATTTAACATATTGATAATGGTAATTGAGAACGTTAATAACTTTCTCATATGTATAGGTTTGTTTCATTATATTGGTTTTGAAATGATTATTTTGTAAACATAAATTTGACAAACAGTGATTTTACAATTTTTTTTTAATAATTGAATTAATTGTAAAAAGTTTGATTATTTTCCTAGAACCGTACCTGAATAACTGGTACCAATGGAACCGGAACCAGTAACAGAATCGAACCGGAACCACACTGGAACTGGTACTGGTTCTAAGTACTAACGGTATCGGTACTGATTCCTAAAAAATAAGGAACCTGCAATTCGGTTCCGGTGCCGGTTCCTTCAAGGAACTGGTACCAGAACCGGTCCCACTCACCCCTACTTCTTCCGTATGAGGAGCGCTCTGTAATTGTTATGCTGACGTGGGATGGCGTTTCATGCCATTTGCGTAGCATGCTCTTGAGGCGGCTTGATCGCCTCTTATCTATTTGATTCCTAATTTGGTTGGAAATTTGATCAAATGATGGTATGTGGAGGGGACAGCTTTCATATCATGTAGCCATGGACGGCCCAAGATGGCGTTGAAACTTGAATGTCCTCCAACACACAAAAACCGGTATACTTGTTGACGCCTTCGGCCCAAACTGGTAGTTCAATTTCGCGGATGGTATGTTTTGCCTCTCCGCTGAAGCCAACCAGGACCATGGCTTGCCTGGCTATCTTAGACTCCTCTACTTGCATTTCCTTCAGTATGTCCATATAGATGACGTTGACTGAGGAACCGTTGTCTACCAATATCCTTTTAATGAGGCAATTGGCTATTCCGAGTGAGATAACTAGGGCGTCGTGATTTGGGTTAAGGACGTCGATGCTTTCTTTAAAATTGAAGGTCACTTCTAGCTCGTCCTCGACCGAGTATGCTTCTTCGGCCCTGCCGTCGACGTTGTGTACGCGGCGCATACTTCTTTTGGCAGCCGAGTACGTAGTTCCGCATTCAAGTGATCCGCCCATGATCACGTGGACTGTGCACACCATCTGTGGTTCTTGTTGCTCTTATGGCGGCTGATTACCGGCTGGTGCGTTGGTTCTCGCCAGGAACCTCCTAAGGTGTCCTTGTTGAGCAGGCGATCCAATTCGTACTTGAGCGCTACGCAATCTGCCGTGTTGTGGCCGAAGTCATCATGGAAAGCGCACTGTTTTGCCACATCTCTCTTCTTGGGTCTGACCGTAGCTTTCCCGGCCACCTGACGGTGCGGCCGAGTTTGCCGAGCTCTTGCATGAGTTGTTCTGTGGTGATGTTTAGATCATGTCTTGGTGGTTGGGGTTGCGTCTTGGCCCTCACTGCATTGGTCTGATTAGCGTCTGGGCTGGGCACTGGTGAGCAATCGTATGGTGCGTAGCGCTGGCGATTACGGTCTCTGCTCCTATGGTCTGGCTTTGGGGTGTGTGTCGATTGTCGGTTGATGACGGGTTCGCGGGGGACCCATCTATCGTCTTCTACCCACCTTGCTTGAGCGAAGACTTGTGATAGTGTTTCTTCCATAGTTCTTGGTTTGTATTTGATCAAGTCGGCGTAAAGATCCGATTCCTGTAGCAACCCCTTGGCGAATGCGCGAATGGCCGTGTCTTGGTTGTAGTTTGGTATCGTTATATTCTCTTTATTGAACCTTGCGATATAGGCTCTGAGAGATTCGCCGTTCTTCTATCGAATGGCGTAGAGGTCATCGGATTGCCTTTCCGGCTTGCGACTGCATGCGAAGTTTTCAACGAACGAGTCTGTCAACTGTGAGAAAGACCCGATTGTGCCTATTGGTAGGTTCACGTACCACTCCAACGCAGGGCCCGAAAGTGAATTTCCAAACAACTTGCAAACCTCGTTTCTCTTATGTCTCTAGGGAGCGAGGTCGTCAACATCGCTTGTCGGGTAGTAGGCGATGTGATCGTCTAGGTCGGTTGTGTCGTCGTACATCTTGAATATTGATTCTGTGAACTTGTTGGGTAAGTCCACTAGGGCAATCTCGTCAGTGAATGGTTTTACTGTGAAAGAGTATTTTGTTGACCTGCGTAGTGAGGGTGGTATGCTTGGTAGAAACCGTATCATCTCTTCCATCTCCTGCAATCGTTTGGTCACTTCTTGCGGGATGTCGTGACTGTGTGGCCGACACCTTTCTGTGCGTGGCGACGGCGGGTTAACAACAGGTGTTGTCATATTTCTTGGATCGTTGATCCGCAGTCTTGGGGTGGCGCATTGAGATTGCAAGTTGGCCTGTCCCGTCAGTGCCTCATCGGTTCGTGGCAAGTCGACCTCTGGTTAGTGTTTGGTGGCGTGTCCGCCAGAATTTCCTCTAAGTCGTCATCATCGTCAAAAGCAGAAACATCTAGTCGGCGGATAGGTGACGTCGTACATTCGTTCTGGCCCAAGATTGTTCCAGTGTTCAGCAGTTGGTCGCGGCCCGCCATCTGGTTGTCATCGGGTTATCTTTGCCCGCCTTTCTTGTAGGCCTCTCCCTGCCTGCGCGTTACTTCCTTCTCTGCGGACGTATCCCTTTAACGGTTGCTTTGAGATTTCGGTTTTCTTTCTCCAATGCGGCTAACCTCGCCATGAGTTGAGATAGTGTGTCCGTTTGTTGTGAGTGATCGTTTGATTGATTCTTTGTGTTGCTGATCTGCTACGTTTGGTCGTTGTTTGTTGATCTGGAGACGGAGAAGAGCCCCCACGGTGGGCGCCAAACTGTTGGAGCCGAATTCCGGTGGGACTTCAAACCCCTTCAAGATGAGGGCTCTGATTTCTCAATCTTCGTCTGTTAATTGTACAGTAACTTGTTGTAACCGATTTTGGGTGTCTTACCTTGTTTATATAGGTTTTCTTCACGCTCCAGGAAATCCTAACTGACTTTTAGCTGGAGCTCCGAGATTCGCGGAGGTTAAATTTACGCTCCAACTAACCCTTCTAGAATATTTTAAAAAAAAATCACTTGAGCGGCTGAAACTAAAAGGGCTATATTTCGACCGCTACAATCCAGTAGCTAAGAATCATAGTTTCCCCAATATTTAACTCAATTCGGAGCCCATCTACTTTTACTTCGGCGAAAATATGAGAGGCCTTGTGAGCCCAAACTTCCAAGCCCATTTAAGTAAAAAAGGGTTTCGGCCAAAATTAATAAGGACTTTGTTAGGGTCTTCTTCTAATTGAGCGGCCGAAACCCTCAGGGTTTTATGGGCCCATCAATAATTATATTATTAAAAATATTAATAATTTGTTAAAATATTTAATTAAAATAATTTTACAAAAGTAAAATTACTAATCTCAAAATATATCAAATTAATTATAATTTAACCATCAGTTTATTTTAAATTTCAATAAATCTACGGTTTGGTGGTAACATCTCATTGCTTAAAATAAATCCTAAAGTTGGAAGTAAAATAATTTCACCCCATGCACAAAGAAAAGTAAAAATAAAATATGAAGAAATGGGAAAGAAAATAATGAGTGATGGAGGCATGGTGGGCCAACCCAGAAGACTACAAAAAGGGGAAAAAATGACACAGACAAACAAACTCCATTAATTTATTATTATTTTAATTATCAAGTGAATCACGTACCATCTCCAAAAACAAAATCTAGCTCACATTCAAACCTTATTAAGTGATAATGACATGTCCACTTCAACAGAGATTCCTCATCACACACTTTTTGTTTTACCCTTATCCACCCACAGCCGTTGGATTGGTTGTCCGTAGCGAGTGCAGTATAAGTAGGTGAAGATATAAAGCAGCATATAATTTCCCTAATATGTCATGAGCTTCTCGCAGTGGGTAAATAACAGTTAGACACAACAGGACACAACTACAACTAGTCTATAACAAAAGTTAATCTCGAGCTCACGTTAATCACGCTACACTTCATGCTCTTCACTTCCCCTTCTTATGCTGTTTCACTTTCCTTCTCTCACAAGATCCCAACAACAACAACAATCATCATCACCATCATCATGTCATGTTATGTTTACATATCTATATATTTTTTTGGAGGGAAAAAGATGGTGGGGACCGGAGAAGAAGCAAACAGTGGTAGTATGTGATGTAAAACTAGTAGAATGTTGCAGTATCTAACACGTATATTAAATGCTTCACTGTGGAATCTTGTCTACCTGCGGTGATCATGTAAACAAGGAGGTGAGAAAACAGGCTGTATAGTAAAAAGTGTTATGTGTTACAACTGTTGAATCTCATATGGATGAAAGTGGTGTTTATAGATTTCTACTTTATTCATATGGAAACAAGTTGTTATGAAACTGTTATTGTACCCCCAGATATTCCATGGAGACCACATCAAATCTCATGTGTAAGAACAGGTATCCTTATACAACCAAACAAAAAGTTGTATATGTACTTCTTAGTTAGTTGGGACCCTGTGTATGTTGTACAGTGGTTTGCAGTTATACGCAAGCCCTAGATTACATTGGTATCAATTTTGCATCAAACTTAATTATTTGGTAGTGGTGATTATCAAGTGAATTTGGTTATGGACCCCATGAAGAAAAATGCAGTCAAACAGAAAAAGCTTGTGAGTGTAGCAATGGGCATGGAGTGGGAGGGGCTCACTCTTCAAGAAACTGAAAAGATGAATAAATTTACAATTTTATCATCAAATCAAAAACCCTATTGTGTTTGGATGGATTCCATGTCTGTCTCTCCATTTATTCAAAAATGTTGACAGTGATTCATTCAATACACTTTGAAAGCACCACTTTTTCAGACACTACCAAATCGCTCGCTACTAATTACTATTATTTAGGAAGAGCGAGAGCGAGCCTAGGCGTAGACACAGAGAGAGAGAAAAAAGAAGATAAAGATGGCAGTGCAGGCCTATAAAAGAGACGAGAGAGAAAAGACAAGATGAACTGAGAGAGGTTTCGATGCTGACTGAACATAAAACAAATCAAAGATACGCCATTAACTTCGTCTCCTGATCCCAAAGAGACCTTCTTTTCACACCATCAATTTCGAATTATTTACCATTTTGTTTTCATGCATTCAAGGCTAAACTTAAAGATTTGGAAGAGATAGATAGATTGTACTTCTCTTCTCTTCTCTACTTCTCTCAGATTTTATACCAGGCCCATTAATTACTTCTAACATTTTAATAAACAATATAATAAATAATAAATAGAGAATTATAGCTCTCAACAAATATAAACAGACAAACAAACATCAAATTTTCAACATCTTCCTAAGCAAATATAAAACAAGAGAGAGAAAAAAAACAATTTTTTTTTTTCAGCTTATACATAGGATTGATCCGGTCCCAATTGATTAAAAAAAAAAAAAACATATTACACCTAAAAATATATAAATTGGTGGTCTACCTGGTCTTCTATGGTAAACCACTGAACTGATGCAAATCAGAACTCCAAGCTTGAACAGCATTGTTAGTCCAGCTATGAGTGGTTTCATTGCCTGGGTTTGTTGAAGGTGTGGTGGTGGTAACAGATGCAAAGGAATTACCAAAGAACCACTCAGTAGTTGTAGCAGTGGTGTCAGGAGTAGCAGAAGTCTCTTTTCTTTGACCCAGATCAGGCTTTGATATCTCCAGATTCTGAAACAAAATGGGTTGTGGTTTATGTGTTTGGTTATCAAGTGGGTTTGAGGAGACACAGGTTTCCTTCTGGTTATTGTCTCCAAAAAGCAAAGCGAGTCTCTGCTGCTGTAATCTCCAGTGCAGATCCTGGTTAATAGAGCTCAACGACTCGATTGAAGAAGCCAGATTGGAGTTCACATTCAATGCATTACCAGCAGCAGGACCACCCATTTCCTGATTGAAATTAGTCAGGGGATAATTGAACCCTAGAGTGTTGACAGATGTTCCAGGTAGATCAAAACAAGAAGAAGGGTTGTTAGAGAACTCGGAAAGCTGATTCAGTCTAGGAAACGGTGATAACCCAGAAAGCTGAAAATCAACGGGAGGAGTGAGACCGCTCAAGAACTTGAAACCACCGATTTCAGAAGAAGAAGAAGCAGAGTCTTTTGAATCAGCAGAGAGCCTTGAAGAAGATTTGATCTTTTTATTCTTACGGCAACCGCCGCCGATGGGTACGTTACGGAGAGCTCCTCCTTTCGTCCAGTACCTTCTACAGGTCTTGCAAAAATGGCGAGGCTGAGTGAGACTGTAGTTGTTGTAGTAACAGAATTTCGTATTGGGGGAATCGCATCTCGGACACTTGAGAGGCTGTTGCTGTTGCTGCTGCTGTTCTTGTGGCCTTGTCGATGATGGTTTTTTGTTGGTTGATGGATTTTGATTGGCGTCCGGTGCTTTTGACGGAGTTTTATCCATCATTGGAAGACAGAAGTGAGCAAAATGGATGAAGAGAAGAGAAAATAAATAGTGTTTGAGTTTCCTTTTTGAGAGGCAAAGATGTCACAACTATTGATTGGTTTCATGCATGGGTGGGGAGACAAGTGAGAGAGAGAGAGAGAGAGAGAGAGGGTCTTGTGATAGCAATCAAAGAGAGGTTTGAAACTAGGAAATACTATATGTATAGACTATATATATATATGTGTGTGAAAACTGGGTTTAAAAGGCTGGATCTAACAGAATAAATAAAGGTAGAGGAGAGATGAGATGGAAGAAAACAAGGGGTGGGGGAGAGAGAGATAATAAAAGTAAGGACAGGATTGGAAATAAAGTAGAATAATAATATTAATGTAACTGTTTGTAGCATAGCAGTACAGAAGAGAGGTTTGGAAGAAATTGCAGTCAGTTTTAATGGTGGTAAATGAAGGGAATTTTTAGTGATATAGATTTAAAATTACGTGAGTCTGAATTTTTATAAATACGGTATATAGTTGAGAATTTGCATATTTTCCATTCCAGGTAATGAGGGAGGCCTCCACAAAAATTAAAAACCCATGCAATATGTAATATTTGAGCTTTTGTTCTTACTAAAATTTTATATCCTTCCTTTCACTATTATTATTTTTGTTATAATAATAATAATAATAATAATAATAATAATAATAATAATAATAATAATAATAATAATATTATTATTATTATTAAAATCAGACCGGACATCTAACCGGTTTCATAAAGGGATCACGGTTTTTAGGATTCAACCGGATTAACCGAATTTTTTAATTTTAAAATAATAATTTTTTATATACATATATATTTATATAAAATTAAAATACGAAATTAATTTATATTTATTTAAAAAAATATATTTTTAATTAAAAGTAGAATTAAACATACTTAATATAAATTTATCAATATAAATTAATTATTAATAAAATAAACCATCCAATATTCATTTTTCATATATACTATATTTTAAAACAACATTTATATTATTATGTTTTAATTTTTAAATCCATTAAAAAAATAAAACAATTATTACAAACAAATCACATATAACAAAATTAAATTAAATTAATAATTTTTTTTTTGAAAAACCCGATTTTAACCTGGTTTTTTCAAAAATCAGTTTTACCACAAAACCAAATCGGGTGGATGGCCGTTTCACGGTTAAACCGGTTCAACCGGCTGGTCCGGTCTGGTTTTAACAACATTGTTATTAATGCAATGTGTCAATTAAATATTTTTTCATTTATTTTTCAAATATAAAATATTTAAAAATATATATTATTTTCACCATGAATTTGGTAATTATGATAATTTAACTTATTTTTTATTTTTATAATTTATTTTACACATAAAATATTATTAAAAATATAAAATTATGGTATTTAAAATTTTTGAAATATTTATATAACATTTATATTTTATATTTTATTTATTTTATTTTTCATTTTATTTTTTAATAGGATAAAAATTATAATATTCATATTTAAATTGATTTCAAATTTAAAAAAAAAATCAAAATGAATAATTATGAGTATTATTTACATGTATATTTTCATATATCAAATTGTTTTAAAATTTGTAAATGTATTTTTTTTAAAGTGATAACTAAATGGCTATTTTTTTTTTAAGAAATCATACTAATCCGACATTATATATATTTTTAAAAATATCATTAATTTTATTATAAAAATAAAATTTATTTACATGATAAAATTTAATTTAGTTTACATATAATAAATATAAATATACTTGTTTTACCTTAATCTTTCAATAAAAATATTAAATTATTCATAAATATAATTTTTTACTTTTAAAATATGTTGCTTAACTAACTTTAGATTATGAAAAAATCTATAAATAATTTTCAATTTAATTGGATAATATTTTCAAAATAGTTCTAAATAAATATAAATTTTTAAATATGACAGTAATCTGAAAATGTACTTAAAATTCGGTAATAAACTTAATTTTTTTAAATAAAAATAATTATTATATGTAAAATTTAAAAAAATATATTTAAATAATATACTATCATAAAAAAATGTATTAATGGCATCTAAATAAAATATACAATTGTATCTCATGTATGTAGTGAGGAAAATAGTAAAAACTCCATCATCTTTAAATATTTACTTAAAGGTCAAAAACATGAAAACGAAGCTTATTATATGGTATGAATTCTCGTGTTAAAGTAAATTTCACACAAGTTAAGAGAAAGAACTTGATCTAAATTCATTAGATTTGCTTGATAAGCAAACAATAATGAGGTCATCAATTGGAGTAATAGTATAATCCAGTGGCATGAAAACATATGACTAAGATGACATTATGGGCATGAAGATAGATATGCAAAGAGAGAGAGAGATAAGAGAGGGAGTTAAGTAAAAAATGAAGGACAGGGAGGGGAGTCAGACAGAGCAGACAAAGAAGCAGTGTGAAGACTGGCATACACAACAGCATCAATCAGCTCTTTGTCTATTCCTTCCCATGTTATGTCCCTTTTAACCTCTCTGCTAAAATCTCACTTCATTAAATTATTAGAAAAGTCAATATTGTAGGCAAGTAGAGTAGTCAGAGACCCATACATATCATATCTCCAAGTGACACACTACATAAATATACGATGGCTTTTTAGTCAGACGCAAGTACAATTCCAATAACACTTTAAACTATCGAAAAGATAGATACTCTTCTTCACTTCTTTTGTCTTCTTCTTCTTCACAATACAGTACAATACGGGTTATATAATAGGTTACTTATTGCATCTATAGATGATCAACGAGATTCTTGCCTCACCTATGTCTATGTCTATGTCTATGTCTGTCTCCACAGCTACAGCCAATTGAAATGCTACTTCATTTTACTACTGTCTCCATCCCATCTCTCATCATAGTCTATTTTCAAGTCCTATATCTAACATACTTTTCATAAAGGAATGGAATGTTATATTATATATAAGCGTCTGTCTTTACTAATATTTTGATATAAATGAGGATAATTTCAAAATATCCAACCATCAGATTTGATAGTTATGGAAGATGAAAAAAAAAAACCCTTGTGTAGTTATGGAAATTTCTACTTTATTATTGCTATTTTTAAAAAATATTAAAATTATTTTTAAAAAATTTCAAATTTTGATGAATTTCCCATATACGAATCTACTGATGGTGGTGTTGGACTAAAAAAATAAAATATAGAAATTAGTTTTTGATAGTTGATAACTTCATTGATTTTTTTTTTTCAACCATCAACCATAGACACCACAATCAGATTTGTCTATTAAAGTTTTACCAAAATGCAAAAATAATTTTTAGAAATTTCAACATTTCTAAAATAGCACTAATAAAATGAGGATTTTCAGAACTAATTATTTTATTATTTTTTTTTTTTAGGATTTCGACAAACCTACCTTGCTAATTATTTTGGGATTATTTCTAAATTATAAAATTATTTTCTAATATTAAAATAAAATCTAAAAAATGGATTAAATAAAAAATATATATAAATTAAAATCAAGTGAGCCTCAATTTTTAGGATGTTTCTACTATAGATTTATTTCTCAATTTTTGAATTTCTACTATAGATTTATATTTAATAAATTTTATTACTTTCTAAAATGTAGAAATATTTTTAAAAATCATTTTATTTGCTTCTATAATTTTTGGGTTATTTTCAGTTTTGTTATTTACATTGTATAGCCCAACTTTAAAAATTTTATAAAAATAATTTTTTAAACTTTCACTTTTAAATAACGAACCAAATTAACCATTTTACCCTTATGTGAAGATATTTTACACTGATTTGTGAATGTGTGAAGATGTCCGTAAAAAAGATTTGTGAAGGTGTGAAAGTATATTTTTGAAAATCAAAGTTCGAAGACTCAAAAATAGAAATAAAATTTTGTTAGTTTAGTTTTGAATTTTTAAATTTTATTTAGTTCATTTTACATAATTTTTATTTTTTATTTATTAAATATTATGTATACGTTATTATTATGAGGAAAATTTTATAAATTAAAAAAATAATTAAAAATTCAAAACTAAGAAAAAAACCTTTTTTTAACCATACAAAATCTTTAAAACTAGCCTTTACAACTTTATACATCTCCTTTATAATCCCTTCACAGTTTCATATATAAGTATAAAAATCATTTAATAAAAGAAAAAAAGATTAATTTAATTATTTTTAAAAAATAAAAATTGAAATATTTATTTTTTTAGAGTTTCTAAAATTAGATTACACATATAAATACATAAAATAACACAAATAAAATTCTCCCTTATTATTAATGAAATTATATTCTTAATTTTTGAAAATAATTCAAATTTCTCCCATTTCAAAGAGAGAAAAAAAAACTTCATTTTAATAATAAAAAAATAATTTTTAAAATACAAAATTTTAAAATACTTTTAAAAATGGGTTTTATTTAATATATATTTCTACATAATAGTAGTTATAAAAAATATGTGACGAATTTTTTTTTAAGAATGAATTAGGAATTATTTATTTATTTATTTTACTATATTTTGAAGCATTAGATAAAAAGTGTTTGGTTGGTAAAATTTTTTCCTAATTTACCAAAGTAAAAATTGTCAGGCTAAGCATGATATGCAACAAAATAATTGTACCTTGTTTGAGTAAAAATAATTGTACGTTACTATGTAAAAAAGTTTTATAAATGGATGATGATGGTGATGATAGTTGAGAATCCAGATAATATGGAAACGGATACATAAAACACGTGACAGATGTGGGTTGATTCCCGTGAGAACCAAGAAACCCCTTCTATAATTTGACTTGATGATGATATTAGATTTAGAAGATTAGCTCATTGTTCATTTGTATTTCTTTCACGGGCCTCTTCTTCTTCTTTCAACTTCTATTTTTCACATTTCACACTAAACATGCATTGCATTTGATAACGTTACATGCATCATTTCTAGCTGCTTTCACACTTCTTCTTTTCCTTAATTAATGGAAATTGGTTATTTGTCCTTTTTTTAATTATATTTTGGAGTAATTATTTTCTTACGGAAAAAAAAAATGCATAAATACAGAGTGAAAACGTGTATTGAAACTTGAAATATAACATAGTGTCATACACACTATGAAATTTCATGTGAAGATTCAAAATAGTGAACAGACTTCCGTGGTCCTCATGATAAGATCATAATTAATTTATTTTAATATTTTCATATTTAAAAAAATAAATTAAAAAAATTATACGGATTAGTTGGGACTAAATTATAATTCTGTAAGTTAAAACACACCGTGGATAAATGAAATAGTGTTGTAATGCTCGAACTCCCGCCTTATAGATGATGTAGGGAGATGGACGTCACGACAGAATATATATATATATATATATATATATATAGAGTTATTACTAAAAACACCCCATTTTTTCAAACGTTTCACTTTGAGCACTCGGTTTTGAAAGTTTTAGAAAACCACCCCCAAAATCAAAACCACTAGTGGTTTTTGGTATTTTTGTGAGTGGTTTTGGTGTTCTATGAGTGGTTTTGAAATTCTATATGTTTAATTTAGAGATTCAAAAATTTTCTAAGATCAAAATTACTCATACAACACCAAAACCACTCACAAAATTACCAAAAACCACTAGTGGTTTTGATTTTGGGGGTGGTTTTCCAAAACTTTCAAAACCGGGTGTTCAAAGTGAAACGTTTGAAAAAATGGGGTGTTTTTGGAAATAACCCTATATATATATAATAGATAGAATATCAAACAGGATCTATATTACTGAAATGTAATAATGAAATGATAAACTGAATACTTAATCAAAGAACTGAACTCAAAATCATGTGAATACAAAATCATAAAAATTCGAAAACATAATATTTAGAATTTGAGTTACAACTGATATAGAATGAAATCCAGTACAAATAACCAAAAAAAAAATATAGTTATAGATGATAGAGCTGGTGCATGGATATGATATATGTGCGCCTTACTATTCCACCTGATTATCTGAATTCAGCATTTTCCGTCTCGATCATGAAAATCAACATACAAAACAAAAATGAAGAAACAACAGGGTCAGACTATCGAATGTCTGCTTAGTAAGCCAATGTCCAACATCTACACACATATAATGCATCTTAAATTAACATTTAAACATGAACACACAATATATGCAACTTACCTGACAATCCAGATGCTTAAATCAGAAGTAAACAGGAGAATTCAAAAAACTTTAAAAGGTTCTAAAGCTTACTAGGTTCTTTAATGAGTAACAAGTAAATCTATTACCATTAACAGTGATTAAACAGACTAATTACACACTGAAAATGCTCTAAACTTAAAATGGTAATAACTTGTTCATTTTAAGTCCGAATCGGGCTTATAATAACTTTTTGGAAAGGGAAATTCAAGAAGACAAAGTTCAGAAGAAAATTGGAAAAGGAATAGGTCATGCAAAATGTTTAAGCGACACAGAAAGATTTCGCCACAAAATTATGCGATGTGTTAAGCGATGTATTCTTATACTATAATGCTTCTGGCGATGACTGAAAGCTGAGGAATTTGTTTCCTGACTCCTGGCGAGGCTGCTTGGCGATGTTTTCCAAAGGAGAAAGTTCTGTTTAGCAATTTTGTCGAGGAACTTGGCGAAATTCAATGACTAATGCAATGTTTCGCTTATAACTTGGCGAAGAGTTAAAATTTAAGGAAATTTTGCCTGACCACAAGCGGAATAGCTTGGCGAGATTTTTAACTTTGGGGAGGGTTTCGCCAACAACTTGGCGATGCATTAGGCGAAGGGAGAAGATATTGTTAACTTTCTACTTAGCTTCGCATAGACTCTGGCGAAGGTTCAAAATTTCGCCTGCAACAAGGCGAAGACACTGGCGCTATAAATAAGATTTTGCCAACCTTACACATAGCTTAGCCGATGAACTTAGACGGTAAAGTTTAGTTTAGAAAATGGGTTTCGCTTGACTTGGCGATTGGTTAGGTGAGTAAGGAAATTTCGCCTAAGTCTAACTCGTTTTAACTTCAACTCTTAAATCTTCTTTAAATTAACTATTTAGGCAACAAGCTAGTCTAAAGGCAGCATATTAACTCAATGATGGTAAGCAATTTAGTTCAGAATTCATCAATACAAACCTAGCGGAATCAGAATACATATCAGACAGTAGAGTTCAGATTATCTTATGAGTGTATCAGATATCAGATTTTTATCAAGTAATTAACTTGCTTGAATGTAATTACCAGATTCTAGAGAATAGCAGATTCAAAATACTTCAAAATTAAAGTTCCTTATCATATTCTTATCACACATAAATCATACACAGAAAACATTAGGTTATAGATTATTTGCATGTCTCTAACTTGATAACAAAATCAGGAATAGAAAATAGGTCATAGACCTCTTATTTGTGAGTAAAGCTCCAGAAAATGGCCAAAGACCCTAGAAAGATTGAGTAAAGCTCTAGAAAAAGTTGATGTCGTCACATCCAGAAGGCAACAAGGCCTGATGCCGTCACATCCAGAAGGCAAGTCAAGGCCTGTACGTTTTCACGTATCGATGTATACATCTAATATCCCTATGACATGCCGATCTTATCGCTATCATACTTTAGATAGGGCTTAGTTTTCAGATTATAAGAGTATGTCTTACAACATCCAACAGATTCTTACAACGGTTCACACAATAGCCATTTATCAGTAAGATGAGCAACAGTTCAAAGCATAAAACATATAACAGAGTCCAAATTCAAATTTCAGCATACATTAAGTTTAGTCTATGTTAATGCAACACAGAAAAGACAATAATAGACATAAGTGAGGGCTTAAATATGGCTACTAACCTTTATGCTAATCCAACAGCAAGACTACACTGACTGACAATCTCCTACCCTGTCGCCTAAACAACGGGCGAACAAAAATTAATAACAGACTCAATCAAACTAGAAATTCGAAAGTTAGGGTTTACAACTTTTGACAGAAGAGACATTAAAGAGCAGGCCCAATCAAACGTGAATACATGAACTTACCTTCAGAATCGAAGAACATGTTCAAGGGAAACTTTCAAACTGACGGCGAAACCAATGAAATAATGTTTAATAGAACAGTGATTCAGTGAAATATTGAAAGCAAGTTTTTCTGTTTGATATTTTTTTTTTCCTTCAAAATGGAGAGAAAAGGAAAGAAATGGGTTCTGGCGGCGGAAAGTTTTCTGATGTAATAATCTAGATTTCACCTAACCACTGATAATTTGCAAATAAACCTACCAAAATTATTTTAATTCAACAAAATTTTCCATTTTAAAACAATATTTAAAATCAGTTAAATAAAATAAAAAAAGTTTAATTTTGCCCAAATATTGGACTTGAGAAGTGTGGTGGCTAAATACACTGGTTTTCATTATTGAGAAATTTTAAAGCCCATTTTTCATTAATTTTTTTAAAAAAATGTATAATAATAAATATACTCTACCTCTTAAATTTACCAAAAAGTTAATGATTTCTAGAAGAAGAAAAGGTACTGTGGTGCCAAATAAACCACAGCCAAATATTAGGCTAAGATTGCTTGAGAAAATAGATAAAAGCTTACGGAAATAATTTCAGAGTTTTTCTCTAATTAATCAAATTTCTGATCCTTTTACAATCTCCTCTACCCCTTATTTATAGGAGGTATTTGGGGTCCTATTTCTATTTGGATTGGGACTCCTTATTTTCCTTGAATTCGGTCTCCTTTTTGGGCTCAATCTCTTCTAGGGCTTGATCTCCTTTATCTATTTGGCTTTAGGAATCCTTGTTTCAATAGGGGTTGGTCTTCGTTTTTCTACCGGGCTTTGGAAATCCTTGGCCTGGTATGATTAGTCTTCCTTCTCGGATTTGGTGTTGGAAATCCGTGTTTAGTTAGGTAATCATTTGGTGGGCTGGAGCGCTTCGGTTTGGATTCTACTTTACTCGGCCGAGTTGAACTTCATTGGGCCTTTTGACCATGTCGGTCGAGCTAGATTAGCACGTTTCTTGGGCCTTTGGCCCTCTTATTCGGTCGAGGGTAGCTTTTTGGGTACCCTCTCTATATTCAACCGAGCTTGGTTTTAGGGTACCCTTTCTGTTTTCGGCCGAGCTTGGCTTTAGGCTTTGGTTCCCTCTGCTTGCTCTTACCTTCGACTATGATACCTTATGGTCATTTTTCCACCACAGTAATCCCCCATTGCCATGGCTTGAATCTTTCGAACATGGCAATATCTGTCGTTATCTCGATCGAGTTTGGGCTTCCATTTAATTTTATTTTCGGCCGAGGTTTCTGTGGTTTTCTTGGTGGGCCACGTTAGCCTTGGCTGTCTTGTCTCAATTAGATTTGGCGGCTCTTCGATTGTTGTGCCCTAGATTTGCCATCATGGCGGCTCCTCGACTGCCGTGTTCAAGATTTGCCATCATGACGGCTCGCCTATATAAAGGTAGGTGGTTTACTTCTCTCTCTTAATTTCTTCACTTTCAAATCTTCTTTCTCTCTCTATCTTCGAAGACCGTCTGCCTCCCTTGCCGGTTTCGACTTTCCGGCGGCGTTTCGAGGTCCTTTCTCCCACTTCCGGCCAAGGTTAGCCTTCCTTGCTCAGTTCTTTGTCGTTGCTGGTTTGTTTTACTTGTATTCTGGTTCTTGATGAGTTGCTAGGTTTGAATCTGTGTGTCTGTTCGTCTGCTTGGTTTGTTTTCCTTCCTCTTTTTTTTTTTGATCTACTTCGTTTGCCTTTGAATTCTGTCTTTTTGTTTGTACTAACTTCGGTCGAGAGTCTCTAACCTGCTGCTTTTTCTCGGTCGATCGTAGATGTCTACTGATTCTATAGGCACATCTTCTTTCGGGGGTCTGACTTCAGAATTCTAGACCGCGGAGGACACGGGCGAAGAATGTTCATCGGTCCGTAATACACCGGCCGAGTCTAACCCTTAAGGCATTCTGCCTCCTTTCTTTAATATTAGGAGCACCATGACTATGGACGAGCTGGAATCGGCCTTCTTCGCTTACAAGTTCCCTAGTTGGATTAGGGCCCGGTTGCCCGAGCCCGAGGAAAAGGTTGATGATATGTTGGCCGATGGTTGGGAGCCCTTCTACCTTCGTCATTTCAAAATAGGGCTTAAGTTTCCAATCATGGGATTGGTCAAAGAGTTGTGTACTTGGTGCCAGATTCATCCAAGTCAGCTAACTCCCATGACTATTAGGCTTCTCCTGTGCGTCGATCGTTTGAAGGAGAAGTACAACTTAGAGTTTACGGTCGAAGATTTTTTCTACTCGTACTTTGTGAAACGCGAGAATCCCGAGTTTGGGCGGTATATGTTGAATGCTCGGTCGAATGCCCAGCTCTTGGTCTTAGGTTTTTCTTCTAACGAGACCAAGTGGAAGGACAAGTACTTTTTTGTTAAAGGGGTGACCCGTTTGTCAAAGGGGCTGGGTTATCCTCCATACTGGCGGGACTCTAGTAGGTTTTTTCTTTTTTTGTTTTTTGGCCGAGTTTGATCTTGTTCTGACTGCTTTTCTTTTCAGCGAATTTCGGAACGAAGAATTGCAGGTCTTCTCCTCGGGCGCGTGTTAGGAGCGAGGCTATTTTCGCTTTATCGGCCGAGTCTTGTGATTACAGGACGCTTTTGGGCGAGTTGTCCGTCAGTCGTCTTTGGGCTTTCACTAGAACAAGTAAGTTGTTTGTGTCGTGTTTCAAGCTCCTTCGATTGAACTTTGCTGACGTTTGTCTTTTCAGAATTATCCGACTACGTGATGTCCAAGCCTGAGGGTCAGAGAGCTTTGGCCATGCGGGCCATCATGCGCCAGATCCAGGCGGAGCAAGAGAAGGCCCATGCGTCCGGTTCTGCTGGGAATGAAGGGCCGGTCAAAGAACGATCTGAGCCGGCCGCCGATCCTGTCCGTCCTCCAAGTCCTGTTCCTTCGGAGGCTGCTGAGGCTTCTCGCTCGGTAGTTCCAGAGAGTTCTCGGAAGCCTTCTCGCCCCCCGGTTTCGAAGGAGAAGCGGCCGATGGCGGGTGGCGTGGCGCCGGCCAAGAAGCAGACCAAGCATGTTGGTCAAAAGCCTCGGGGCGATGGTCGTCATGTGATTGACTTCCAAGGGGATTCTTCTACTAGGGAGATATCGGCCGAGATGATTGCGGCCGCGGATGGTTTTTTCTTTCCCCAGGACGAGGAGTGGTTGGAGTCCTTGTCCTTTACAAAGTTCTACGAGATGTCTATCTCGAGCCTTTATAGGGAAGTTCGTCTCTTGTTTGTTCTCATAGGTGGTTTCTTTGCTTACCTTCTTTATCTTCAGGGGCTCCAAGGGGCGGTTGGTATGCACAAGCATTTCGGCCCTGTTTTGCGGGACAGACGGGCTCTTGAGGCTAAGTATCAGTCTGCCTCGGCTGAGTTAAAGGCGGCTCAGGATGACTTGGGCAAAACAGTGGCTCAATGTGCTGAGGCTGTTAGCCGAGTTGAGAGGGTGGAGGCTCATAAAGCTAGGCTAGAGGCCTAGATTGCTTCAAAGGATGCGGAGCTAAAGTGCCAAGCGGCGGAGTTGGAGGAGTTGAGGGCGGCGAAACGAGCCTCACTCGGTCGAATAGAGGAGCTCGAGAGCCGCGTTGAGAGCCTTACCATTGAGGCAGCCCTAACCGAAGTCGTGATCAGGTCCTTTTCTTTGGAGCAGGTCATCAAAGGGTTTTTGACTCCTGAGTCTGCTCAGAAGGAACTGGACGCGTTGGCTGCTCTTCGTGAGGAGAGTTGAGCGAGTATCGTGTACCTTTTTCGATCTTTTGTGTACTCGTTTTAACCCCCCTTTTTGATTAATGAAATTTCTATCTTTCCTTGTACTTTGTGCTGAATTTGTTTGTGAGGGGTGTAATCCCCCAGCTGTTTAATTGCGATTTAAGCATATTATTTCTACGCTCGCCGTTCTTGATTCTTTTAGGGTTTCGTGGCTGTAGTTCGGTTGATTCTGGCCGAGACGTGTTTTATTTGATATTTGTTGGAGATCTTTTCGACCGGTCTGCTTCAAGGATTTTCGGGTTGCCCTTTGGGCAGTTTTTGCTCTTTGAGCGGTTGGTCTTCGCCCGAGACCCTCCAGATTTACCGGTGGCTTGCCTTTGGCAATTTTCGGGTTGCCCTTTGGGCAGTTTTTGCTCTTTGAGCAGTTGATCTTCGCCCGAGACCCTCCAGATTTACCGGGGGCTTGCCTTTGGCAATTTTCGGGTTGCCCTTTGGGCAGTTTTTTTGCTCTTTGAGCAGTTGGTCTTCGCCCGAGACCCTCCAGATTTACCGGGGGCTTGCCTTTGGCAATTTTCGGGTTGCCCTTTGGGCAGTTTTTGCTCTTTGAGCAGTTGGTCTTCGCCAGAGACTCTCCAGATTTACCGGGGGCTTGCTTTTGGCAATTTTCAGGTTGCCCTTTGGGCAGTTTTTGCTCTTTGAGCAGTTGGTCTTCGCCCAAGACCCTCCAGATTTACCGGGGGCTTGCCTTTGGCAATTTTTGGGTTGCCCTTTGGGCAGTTTTTGCTCTTTGAGCAGTTGGTCTTCGCCCGAGACCCTCCAGATTTACCGGGGGCTTGCCTTTGGCAATTTTCGGGTTGCCCTTTGGGCAGTTTTTGGCAATGCATAAGTCGTTGAGTAGTGGATGAGATAAAAAGGCTATTTTATTGCATTGAGGTGGGGCCCGTTATTACAATTATCATACTGTTTTCAAAATTGGTACCTTTTAAGGTGATGTATGTTCCAGCTATGCTCTATCTCCTTCCCTTCTTTTGTGAGCAGCTTGTAGGACCCTTTTCCGGATGCTCGTCCCACTTGGTATGGTCCTTCCCAGCTTTCGGCCAGTTTTCCATGGGTTTGATTTCTCGTGTTTTGGAATACCCTTCTGAGTACCCAATCTCCAGGTTGGAAGGCTCGTGCCTTGACTTTTTTGTTGTACTGCCTTGTTATCCCCGCTTGGTATTCGGCTATTCTTCGCTGTGCGCTATTTCTTTTTTCATCCGAAGTATCTCTCTCGAAAGCTAGGACTTGTTCATTGGCCCTTCCATTTAGTCTTTCTTGTGGTGATAGGATTTCCGTTGGGAGTACTGCTTCTGTTCCGTATACCATCGAGAAAGGGGTTTGCAATGTTGAAATTCTGGGGGTTGTTCTGAATGCCCAGAGGACTTCGGGAAGGGCTTCGGGCCACAATCCTTTGGCTCCTTCCAGTTTTTTCTTAAGTGAGTCTACCACCGCCTTGTTGGATGCTTCGGCTTGGCCATTGGCTTGGGGGTACCTTGGGGTCGAGTATGTAAGTCTTATGTTTAGCTGGTTGCAGAACTCTTTCAGAGTCTGCGCTATGAATTGGGGGCCGTTATCAGTGATAATTTCTCTTGATATGCCGAATCTGCAGACGATGTGTTTCTAGATGAATTTTTGTACTTCTTGCTCTCTGACTCTTTCTAGTGCTTCAGCCTCTATCCATTTTGTGAAGTAATCGGTTACCATCAGTATATATCTTTTTCGACCTTGTGTGGATATCGGGAAAGGCCCGATGATATCCATCCCCCATTTGTCAAATGGCCATGGGGAGGTGATGCTGTGTAAATTTCCGGCGGGAAGGTTGGAGTAGTTGGCGTGTCTTTGGCATTTGTCGCACTTTTTTACAAGTTCGGCCGCATCTGTCTTCATGGTTGGCCAGTAGTACCCGGCTCTGTGCGCCCTGAACGCTAGGCTTCTTCCTCCGGAATGGTTTCCGGCTGGTCCTTCATGGAGTTCTTTCAACACTAGTTCGGCTTCAGGGAGGGAGATGCAGTTTAGGAAGGGACCGCTTATGGATCTTTTAAAAAGTAACCCTCCGATGATGCAAAACCTGGCAGCCTGGGCTCGCAGCTTCCTAGCCTCTGCCTTGTCTTCAGGTACTTGATCATGATTGATATAGCTGATGATTGGGGTTCTCCAATCACTTCGTTCTATGGCCAAGGCTTCTTCGTATTCGATGGCTGCTTTGGGAAGGAAGGCGTATACAATTGGTCCCGTCGGCTCGTCTGTATGCATTGAAGCTCTGAGGTTTGCCATAGCGTCGACCCTTTCGTTTTCTTCTCTTGGGACCTGTTTTATTGTGGCCTTTCGGAAGCGTTTCATAAGACCTTTGGCTATCTTCAAATACTTGGCCATCTTTTCGTTTCGGGCCTGGTATGTACCGTTTATTTGATTTTCCACCAGCTGGGAGTCACATTTGATCGTCAAATTGTGCGCTCCACTTTCTTTCGCCACTCTTAACCCTGCGATAAGGGCTTCGTATTCGGCCTCGTTGTTGGTGGCTGGGAATTCGCATCGAATTGCTTGAAGTATAGGGGATAGATTTGGGGGCCTGAGGTATACGCCTAGACCGCTGCCGCTTTGCCTGCTAGCCCCGTCTACTTCTAGTATCCATTCATCAGTTGAGGGTGTTATTAGCTGGTTAATATTGACCGAGGCTGTTTCGGCCGGTAGAGCTTCGAAGTCAGCCATGAAATCTGCCAGCGCTTGAGATTTAATCGCTTTCTTTCCTTCGAAGGATATGTCGTGCTCGCTAAGTTCTAGAGTCCATTTCATTAATCTTCCGGATCTGTCGGGGGAGTGGATTGCGCTTCGAAGGGGTAGCGCGGTTATGACCGCGATTGGATGCCCTTGAAAGTGCGCCTGAAGTTTCCTCGCAGCAAAAATAAGACTTAGAATGGCTTTTTCCAGGGTAGGATATCTGGTTTCGGCCGATGTTAGAGTCTTGCTTGCAAAGTACACTGGTTGCTGTTTTCCCCCGATTTCTTTGACCAGAATAGGGCTTATTGCGATCTCTGAGTGTGCCAGGTATAAATAAAGTTTTTCGCCCTCTTCTGATTTTGCCAAGAGCGGGGGGCTGGTCAAGAAATCCTTGATATCGGCTAAGGCCTTGCTGCATTTTTCGGTCCATTCAAATTCTTTGGACTTTTTAAGAGCCTCGAAGAAAGGCTGGAATTTTTCCGAAGCCTTAGGGATGAACCGAGTTAGCGCGGCTAGCCTTCCCGTGAGTTTTTGTACGTCCTTCTTGCTCTGAGGTTCTGCTATGTTCAAGATGGGTCTTATCTGATCCGGATTGGCCTCGATCCCCCTCTTCGTGACTAGATAGCCCAAGAATTTCCCTGCTCTTACCCCGAACTGACATTTTGTGGTTGAGCTTCATGTTATTTTCTGAGTGTCTCGAAAGCCTGGCTCAAATGGTGTACATGGTGAGCGCGTCCTCGGATTTAACCAGCATGTCGTCGATGTAGACTTCCATGGTTTTTCCCAACTTGTCAGCGAACATCTTGTTCATGAGCCTCTGGTATGTAGACCCTGCGTTTTTTAGGCCGAAAGGCATTACTTTGTAACAGTAGATCCCCCTCTCCGTGATGAATGCAGTTTTTTCTTGATCGTTGGGATGCATTAAGATCTGGTTGTAACCTGAGTAGGCATCCATGAAGCTCAACATCTCGTAGCCCGCAGTTGCATCGATGGTGAGGTCGATATGTGGCAGCGGGAATGGATCTTTTGGGCACGACTTATTCATATCTGTGAAGTCGATGCAGATCCTCCATTTCCCATTCTTTTTCTTGACGACTACCACATTAGCAAGCCAGTCCGGGTATTGGACTTCTCTGATGGACCCGTTTGCGAGGAGTTTTTCGACCTCTTCGTTGATAATTTTATTTCTTTCGGGGGCAAACCTTCTGCGTTTCTGCTTGACTGGTTTTGCGCCTTCTTTCACGTTCAGCTCGTGGGTTATGATTGCTGGGTCGATTCCAGTCATATCTTCATGTGACCAGGCAAAGCAGTCCTGGTTGGCTTTGAGGAAGCTTATCAGATTTTCCCGTTCCAAGCCTTCTACTGCGGCCTCAATCTGCACCGTTCTCGCCCCTTCCTGGTCCAGGGGGACTTCATCTACTTCGTCTTCGGCCGGGCTTCGGGGTGCATTCGGCCGAGACGTTAATTGCTATTCCTCAACCCCCTTTTGCTTTAAGCAGTTGGTGTAGCATTCCTTGGAGGAGCTTTGTTCACCCTTTATCTATTTTATCCCTCGCGGGGTTGGGAACTTGATAAGTTGGTGATATGTAGATGGGATTGCCTTCATATCGTGTATCCAGGGTCTTCCGAGTATTACGTTGTAAGCGGACCTCGAGCTTATCACGAGAAAGGTTGTGCGCAGATTGATTCCTTCTGTGAACACTGGTAGTTCGATCTCCCCGATTGTCGAGGTGGCTTTACCATCGAAGCCGATAAGGGAGACGGCCTTTCTTCGCATCATTCTCTCGTCCAGTTGCATATTTTTGAATGTTTCGAGGAATAGTATGTTGGCCGAGCTTCCGTTATCCACCAATACTCTCTTTACAGTTAAGTTTGCTATCGAGATTTTGATCACTAATGCGTCGTGGTGCGGCGCATTGACCCCATTGGCCTCTTCTTCTGTGAAGGTGATAGAGTAGTTATTGGTTGTGGGTCCGTCTCTAATGCTATATATGCTGAGGGAGTTTCTCAGTTTTCTCTTTGCTGCCGAGCTTGTTAGTCCGCATATGTCGGATCCCCCGGCTATCATGTTGATCACCCTTTCTTCTTCCGCATTCGCGACTGGGACCGTCTTTGGAGATCGGCGATTCTTATCGGCCTCGGCCGCGATTTCTCGCCCCTTTTCGGATAAATATTCCCGTAAGTGGCCTGCTTTTATTAGCTCGGCGATTTCTCTCTTGAGGGTCCAACAGTCATCCGTGTTGTGGCCATGGTCTCCATGGAATTGGCAGTATCGGGATTTATCTTTCCATGCTTCTGCGGGGTTCGCTGGCTTGTCAGGCCATCTGACTCTGTCTCCCATTATTTTAAGAATTGTAAGGGTTTCTCTTGTGGGAATGGTGAGTGGATAAGATAGTAGTTCTTTTCTCCTTCGGCCGTGTTCGGAGTAATCTGGCCTCGAAGAATTATGGCTGGTATAATCTGGTCTGGACAGGCCGCTGCTGTTAGTCTCCTTGAAGTTGTTCCTTGGCCTTTCTGTTCGGCCGAAATTTCCAGTACTATTTTGGCCGCGGGAGCTTGGCTTATTCTGGGAGCTTATGTGATTTTTGGGTTGGAGTTCCTCCTCATACTCCATCGCGTCTTCGGCTCTTTCCAGAATGTCTTCGAAAGTGCGAGGTTTGATCAGTTTTAGGCTTTCGTAGAACTTGGAGGTCTTCAGCAAGCCTTTGATGAAAGCTCTGGTGGCGCTCTTGTCTCGGCAGTCGGGGATGGCCATTTTGATTTCTTTGAACCTTCTGACATATTGTCTGAGACTTTCAGCACTTCCTTGTTTTAGATCATACAAATCATCTACGTCTTTCTCCTTCCTCCTGCTATCCGAGAATTGGTTCACGAATTTGGTGACCAATGATGAGTATGACTTGATGCTTTTCTCTGGCAGAGCCGAATACCACCTCTGGGCGGTCCCCGTCAAGGTGGAACCGAAACTTTTGCACATAATTGCTTCCATATCCTCTTCTGGGATATTGCAGGTTCCCATGCGATTTTTGTATCCGGCGATATGGTCTTCAGGGTCTGTTGTTCCGTCGTATGGTCTCATGTTTGGAATTGAGAACCTTTTGGGCATCTTCGTTTCTAGGATCCAAGATGTGAAGGGCATGTCGGAGTATCGCATTGTTGACGATCTCATTGTGATTCTTTTTCCCGAAGTTCTTTGTACTAGGTCTTTGAGTTCTTTGATTTCCCGATCGCGGCGTCTCTCTCGGTCTTTACGGGTGGATTTAGGGCCTATGGTCTCTTCATCGGAGCTGCTTGAATCACGTTGGTTGATGTTTTTACAGCTTTCTGTCGACCCGTCACTTTCTTCTGATGTTCCTCTACCGGAGTCTTCAAAGTTGAGCTTGCGCTTCCGGAGGGGCGAGTATTTCCGGCTCGATTGCCAGGTTTTCTCTTTGGTGGACTTCCTTCTCGAGTCCGCTTCTTTTTTCCACTACTCCTTCTCTTCTTCAGCTTTCTTCAACATCTCGTTCAAGATTGCCAGCTGTTCCTCTGGCCTTTTTTGAACTTGATCTTCTACATTGATGGTATCAGGGTTTATTGGAGCCATGTCTGATAAGAGCAGGTGTGGACTGTAACTTGAATTTTGAATTTTCAACCTTAACCTTGTGTGTGAGGTTCGAGCCCCACGGTGGACGCCAAACTGTGGTGCCAAATAAACCACAGCCAAATATTAGGCTAAGATTGCTTGAGAAAATAGATAAAAGCTTACGGAAATAATTTCAGAGTTTTTCTCTAATGAATCAAATTTCGGATCCTTTTACAATCTCCTCTACCCCTTATTTATAGGAGGTATTTGGGGTCCTATTTCTATTTGGATTGGGACTCCTTATTTTCCTTGAATTCGGTCTCCTTTTTGGGCTCAATCTCTTCTAGGGCTTGATCTCCTTTTATCTATTTGGCTTTAGGAATCCTTGTTTCAATAGGGGTTGGTCTTCGTTTTTCTACCGGGCTTTGGAAATCCTTGGCCTGGTATGATTAGTCTTTCTTCTCGGATTTGGTGTTTGAAATCCGTATTTAGTTAGGTACTCATTTGGTGGGCTGGAGCGCTTCGGTTTGGATTCTACTTTACTCGGCCGAGTTGAACTTCATTGGGCCTTTTGACCATGTCGGTCGAGCTAGATTAGCACGTTTCTTGGACCTTTGGCCCTCTTATTCGGTCGAGGGTAGCTTTTTGGGTACCCTCTCTATATTCGACCGAGCTTGGTTTTAGGGTACCATTTCTGTTTTCGGCCGAGCTTGGCTTTAGGATTTGGCTCCCTCTGCTTGCTCTTACCTTCGACTATGATATCTTATGGTCATTTTCCCACCACAGGTACAACAATATTGCACGTTTAACATATAATGAGTGAAATCAATCGAGTTTAATTTCCTATTAACATGTATATTTTATTGCACAACTTTTATCTTTTTACTAATTTTTTTAAACAGAACTTTTTGACCTGTACTATTTTGTCACCACGCTCAAAACTTATTTACAAATCAAATTGGTTTCTTATTAACGTCGAGCTTGTATAGTAATAATGAAAGTCATGAAAATATTTATTTTAGTATATACATCAGCAAGCATGAGTAAACATATAGAACACATCAAACGGACTGTTAATCTGTAAGCCCAATTAAGGTTTTGGGTCAAATCCATTGAGCCCGTAGAAATCCAAAGGAAAACTATGCTCATGGACTAAATCTGTGGCCATGTTATTTCATTATTATAAGAAGGAAGACAAAATTCTACTCCAAAACACAATCATAGGATAACAGAGAAAAATCTAGTTCAAGCGGTAGGCTTCATTGTGTTTTCAATGTCAATAACAAAGCGGTACTTGACATCTGCTTTGGCAAGACGGTCCATAGCAGTGTTCACATAATCAACTGGTATTACTTCAATGTCTGCTTTTATGTCGTGTTTTGCTGCAAAATCAATCATCTCTTGTGTCTCCTTCATTCCTCCAATGCCACTACCAGCTACAAGTTTCCTACCTGTTGAAATCAATAGAAACAAGATCAATCTCAATTTCATTATCTAACAATAATAGCACTTTTATGGTCACTGACTCACCCATTAGCAGAGGAAAAGCAGGTAGTTCAAGAGGCTTCTCTGGGGCACCAACTAGAACAAGCTTTCCATTGGTTTTTAGCAATCCAAGCAATGGCACAAGTGCGTGTTGTGCTGAGACTGTGTCAATGATTCCATCCATTGTATTCATTGCAGCCTAAACCATCACATAACAAGACATTAATTAAATTAAACATGTATAACAACATCAACTCAAATGAGGAACAGAACATTTGATTATTGTTACCTGCATCTCATCAGGGTTACGACTGACTAAAAATGAATCAGCACCCAGATTTTGAATAGCTTCGTCCTTCTTGTTAGGAGAAGTACTGATGACAGTGACCTTAGCACCCATAGCTTTAGCAAATTTGACAGCAACATGTCCTAAACCACCCAATCCAACCACACCCACATGAAGTCCTGGCTTGTCAAGTCCAAAGTGTCTGAGAGGACTGTATACAGTGATGCCAGCACAGAGAAGTGGAGCAGCGGCGTCAAGAGGAAGGCTGTCAGGGATGCGGACAACAAAGTGTTCATCAACAACCATGGAGTCAGAGTAGCCTCCATAAGTGATGGTTCCATCATAGTATTTAGCTCCATAAGTGGATATCAAGTTGGGACAGTAATTCTCAAGATGATTTTCACAATTGTCACAAGAGTGACACGATCCAACCATGCATCCTACACCTACTCTGTCTCCAACTTTGTATTTCTCTACCTCGCTTCCCACCTCTGTCACTATACCAACAATCTCATGTCTGTATCATTCAAAAAGCATCAATTTTTAGTCTTTGTTGGAAACAAACAATTCCAATTCAGATCAAGTCAAATTAAAGAGCAAACCAAATAATGTCTAGTTTTAGAGATAAATACCCACCCAGGAACAAGAGGATAAAAAGAAAAGCCCCATTCATTTCTGAGCATATGAAGATCTGAATGGCATATCCCACAATACTGTACTTTGAACCTCACATCCTTTTCTCCAGTAGCTCTGCAAAAACCATGATCGTTAGTCAGTCTTGATATGTAAATAAATAAGTATAGGTATAGGGTATGTTTTTTTATTAATACCTTCTGGAGAAGGGAAAGGGAGAGAGCACACCGGAGGTGTCCCTGGCAGCCCATCCGAAGGCTTTGTTTGGGTGGACTTGATCTGCCATCGATGATTGATCTGATGATTTTTTTTTTTTTTTTTCTCTGTTCTGTCCGCTGGTTTTTACAATGTAGAAGAGTGGGTGTGGGTGTAGTAGGTAGGTATAGAATATATAGAAGAGGCTTGACGTCAGCTTATAGGTAACCATCCTTGCTGACATATATGCTGAGCAGATCAGTGTCAACCTTCCCAATTGGGAACATTCCCACTATCCCCCATTTAATTTTATATTCAATGTATCTCTTTAAATTTCATCCTTATAATAATGCAATCCACTCATTATTATTATTTTTTTATAACGTTAAAAAGTTGAAAAAAATAGACAAGAGAAATTTTTATAAATATTTGTATTAATATTCTAAAATTTTAATTTATTTATTTACAAATTAGCTTAAATAAAAAATTTACACTGTATTTTTTTGGTCAACGACAATGTGCTACAATTTATTTATAATATATAAGCATCATTAATTCTTTACTTTATCCATTTATTTCTTCTGGTCACATTTTAATTCAGAAATACATTTTATTTTAAAATTTAAATATTTAAATTAGTAATCTCAAAATTGTGGGTCGAAATAAAAAAAAAATCTCGAAATAATAAATAAAAAAATCTGTTTACTTGTAGAAATTTCCATTTTAACAATTATTTTTTGAAAAAATGTTGAAATTTTTAAAATGGAATTTTGAACTTTTGTAGAGTGAAGGGAGTTACGTTCAATGTTTGAATTGATACCACAGATAAGAAATTGAAAATGTTTCATTTATCATTTATTTGGTTCATGAACACTTTAAGTATCATGTATCTACATTAAATATGTATTTAAGGGATGAATGTAACGTAATAGTATAAATATATGCTTTATTATAAATATATGCATTTTTCTCGTATTGGTTGTCTTGGGTGTTGGGGAAGATAATCGTGAATGGGCCTAGAGTTGGGCGACTATTTCCTTTACACTTTTCCAGTCCTTATTTTCTATCTTTTTATTGTACCACTACAGCTTATTTAAGTAAGGTCTGCTATAGACATTTAGGCCATCTAAATTATGATGTTTTGTCTCATTTGTTAAATTCTGGTTTGTTAGGAAATAAAACTTCAAATTCTAATATTCCGTTTGATTGTTCTACGTGTAAATTGGGCAAGAGTAAAATACTTTCTTTTCCTCAATTCGGTAGTTATGCAACCAAATGTTTTGATATCATTCATAGTGGGGTCTCTTACCAATTGTTTCTCATAATAATTATAAGTACTTTGTAACATTCATTGATGATTTTAGTTGATTTACATGGGTGTATTTTTTTGGTTCCAAATCTGAGGTATTCGTTGTGTTTAAGAAATTTTGGCTCACAATGAGACTCAGTTTTCTACTTGTATTAAAGTATTACAATCTAATTCAGGCGGGGAATATATGTCTCATGCTTTTCATGATTTCTAATGTGAGAAAGGAATCATATCACAACACTTTTGTCCATACACAAAATAACAAAATGGGATCGTAAAACGTAAAAATCGCCATCATTTAGATGCCACTCGTACTTTATTGATTGAGTCATCTGTTACATCTAAATATTCGGTTGAAGCTTTATCTATCGCTATATATTTGATTAATAGATTGTTATCTTTACTGTTAAATTTTGAATCTCGTTATCATCGTCTTTATCATCAATCTCTTAACTATCTTAATTTACATACATTTAATTGTGTTTGTTTTGTACATTTACCATCCCATTAACGTCATAAATTATTTGTTCAAACCGCTAAATGTGCTTTTATAGGTTATAGTACTTCTCAAAAGGGCTTCATTTACTTTGATCCAAATTTTAACAAATTTCGTGTTTCAAGACATGTTTTCTTTGAGAATTAGTATTTTTTCACCACTCATGTCGAGTCTTCTCATGTTGCTCCTCTTCTACCAATTTCTGAGGATTCTTCTCCTTCTTTTGGGCAATATTGATAGGGAATTGTGTATCAACGTTTCCAATGAACTTTACTCCCTTTCGAGACTGATTCCCCACCTGAGAATGTTGAGATTGATCCATTAACTAAGAATGCTACTCCATCAGAATATGAGACTCCTTCAAGTTCTCCCATTATTCGCAGATTTACCAGAGTATCTTAGCCTCCTAATCAGTATGATTTTTACTCTATTTTATCTCATATCTCCATTTCCACATGTTACTCACAAGCTTCCAAGAATGAATGTTGGCAACAAGATATGCAAGAAGAACTTATAACTCTTGAAGAGAACAACATATGGGATATGATTCCTTGTCCTTCAAATGTTAACCCAATTGGAAGTAAATGGATTTATTTTACCAAACATCATTCTGATAGCACTCTAGACTATATAAACTTCGTCTGGTAGCACTCGGTAACAAACAAGAGTATGGTGTGGACTATGAGGAAACCTTTGCACCGGTTGAAAAATGACTACAGTACGAACTATCATTATCATAGATGCCTCACAAGGCTGGTCTCTTCATCAAATGGATGTTAAAAATGCGTTTCTTCATGGTGAGCTTAAAGAAGATATTTATATGAAGCCTCCACTTAGTTTGCTCCTCTCATCTCCATCATACGTATGTAAGTTAAAGAGGTCTCTATATGGTTTAAATCAAGCTCCTCGAGCTTGATTTGAGAAGTTCAAATCTACTTTACTTCGTTTCTCTTTTGTGCAAAGAAAATATGATTCATCTTTATTTCTTTGACATACATCAGCTGGTTGTGTTCTTCTCTTGATGTATGTCGACGATATCGTTATCAAATGAACTAATTACTCATTAATCACCTGCCTTCGGGAACATCTCAAGAATTCTTTTCGCATGAAAGATCTTAGTTCTCTTACATAATTCTTGGGATTGGAGATTAATTATGACACTCATGGTATATTTTTACATCAGCATAAATATACTTAAGACTTGATTGTATTAGCCGGTCTTTAAGAGTCCACATCAGTAGACACTCAATTGAAATTATATGTCAAATATCGTCGCGATGAAGGCAATCTTCTTTCCCATCCAACTCGCTTTCGAAAATAAGTTGAGAGCTTGAATTATCTTACTATTACCCGACCTGATATTTCTTTTACTGTAAAACAGGTTACTCAAATCTTACAAGCTCCTAACATTTACATTTGGCGGCTATTCATCGCATTATTCGTTAGACATCTACTCATGGATTGCTATTACCTATTGGTTCTTCTACTCAACTTAGTGTTTAGCGATTTTGATTGGGCAGAGTGTCCAGGTACATGTCGGTCTGCCATTGGTTGTTGCATATTTCTTGGTGACACCTTAATATTATGGAAGAGCAAGAAACAAGACCGCATTTTCATATCTTCCATGGAGTCTGAGTATTGAGATATTTCTGCTGCTTGTTTTGAGGTTGTATAGGTTTGTGGGTTACTTGCTGAGATTGGATTCCCACAAACTAATCCGACAGCGTTGCATGCTGACAACACTAACGCCATTCAAATTACTACTAATCCGGCTTATAATGAACGGACTAAACATATCTAGGTTGATTGTCATTCCATAAGGGAAGGAGTAGATGGAGTTGTAATTACTCTTCCTCATGTATTTAGTGCTTTACAGATAGCTGATGTGTTTACCAAGCCTATGACATGGAATCGACATTAGGTTTGGCAAATTGATGCTTCTTGATTGACTAACATCAATTTGAAGGGGGATGTTAGTATAATATACAACTGTAAATATTGTTGATATACTGTAAATAACTTATCTTAATTAGAGTTGTTTTATAGAAAATCTTTTATTTATAACGACAGATTTCTCGGGATGTAACGACAAATATCTAGGATGTGACGGCAATTATCTAGACAGATTTTTTGTGTTTATAAATTAAAATATTTTCTATTTAATGAAATAACTCTCAATAGCAGAGTCATTCAGCCAAATTTACATAGACAACGGGTTTATCCAAATGGACGGTCAAACTATAATAATGATGGTACTTCTTTGCATGCTTTTATAGACGGTTCTATTTTTACAAATGAAGGGATACTCGACTTTTGGGTAATGATGAAAATATGGGAAGTGAGCTTCATTAGAGCCATTTCGAGCCATCATGCAAATAGAATGATGCATCTAGAATAAACTCTAACATATGACTACTCCTAAATGCAAATTTCAGATCAAATAAATAGAAGTCCAATAATAATAATAAAGAAAGAAAAATCGGTGGAACAGAGCATTCAAATAAATAGGTTTATTTTAATCTTCAAAATTTGAAAGCAGAAACAGCACCAGGGTCTAAATTACATACTCTCAGTTCATCTCATATTCAAAATTAATGGACATATAAAAAGGACAGCATTAATTCTAATTCAAGCGGAAGGCTTCAATGTGTTTTCAATGTCAATAACAAAACGATACTTGACATCTGCTTTCAGAAGACGTTCCAGAGCAGTGTTCACGTAATCAACTGGTATTACTTCAATGTCTGCCTTTATGTTGTGTTTTGCTGCAAAATCAATCATCTCTTGCGTTTCCTTCATTCCTCCTATGCAACTTCCCGCAACTATTTTCCTACCTGTTTTGCACACACAATACATATTTTATCAGCAATGGAGACAAAATTATGATAGTATTTTTATGGTCACGGACTCACCCATTAGCAGAGCAAAAGCAGGTATCTCAAGTGGCTTCTCTGGTGCACCAACTAGAACAAGCTTTCCATTGGTTTTTAGCAATCCAAGCAATGGCACAAGTGCGTGTTGAGCTGAGACTGTGTCAATGATTCCATCCATTGTATTCATAGCAGCCTAAACCATCACATAACAAGACATTAATTAAATCAAACATACATAATAACACAACTCAAATCATGAACATAACATTTGATTATTGTTACCTACCTGCATCTCATCTGGATTACGACTGACCAAAAAGGAATCAGCACCAAGGTGTTGAATAGCTTCATCTTTTTTGTTAGGAGAAGTACTGATGACAGTGACCATAGCTCCCATAGCTTTAGCAAATTTGACAGCAACGTGTCCTAAACCGCCCAATCCAACCACACCCACGTGAAGTCCTGGCTTGTCCAGTCCATAGAATCTGAGAGGACTGTAGACAGTGATGCCAGCACAAAGAAGTGGAGCAGCAGAGTCAAGAGGAAGACCGTCAGGGACGCGGACAACAAAGTGTTCATCAACAACCATGGAATCAGAGTAGCCACCATAAGTAATAGTTCCATCAAAGTCTTTAGCAGCATAAGTGAGTACCATCTTGGGACAATAATTCTCAAGATGGTTATCACAATTATCACAAGAGTGACACGATCCAACCATGCACCCTACGCCAACTCTGTCTCCAACTTTGTATTTCTCTACCTTGCTTCCCACCTCTGTCACCGTACCAACAATCTCATGTCTGCATTATTTTCAATTCGGTTATTAAATCATAATGTTAAAAAGTGTAAACAAAAGAAAGATGAGAACCCACCCGGGCACAAGAGGGTAAACAGAATTGCCCCATTCGTTTTTGAGCATATGAAGATCCGAATGACAAATCCCACAGAACTGGATCTTGAATCTGACATCTTTATCTCCCGTGGCTCTGCATTCATTCATGAGCATGTAAATGTCATTGTTACATAAAATCAGAGGTGAGGTCAGGCGTTGTGTTACCTTCGAGAGAATGAGAAGGGAGAGAGAACACCGGAGGTGTCTCTGGCAGCCCAGCCGAAGGACTTGTTTGGGTGGATTTGGATTTCTTCTGCCATTGCTGATTGATCTGCTATTTCTTCTCTTTTCTGTTGTTGATATATTTTCTCATGTGTGTGTATATATATATATATATACATGTTGACGTCAGCTCATATGTGAGCTTGACATACATGATGAGCGAATCACTGCAACATACTGGTAATTAAATGGACGGTTTTTCCCATTTAATGTCATAAATTAAGAATTGGTAATCGATTTCTATTTGGTGGATACAATACAATTTTGTATTTATGAGAGAAATTTGGGTGACTTATTCCACTCCCTATTTTTCTTATTTATTTGATGATTTTAACATTTTTATTATTGTAATAAAGTCAGAAGAATAAATTAATTAATTAAATAAAAAATTTATATACAGAGTCAACAAATACCTGTATTAGAGTTATTATTATTATTATTATTTATTTTTTTTACTATATGTTATTTTTCTTAAAAAATTCTAACTTTTTTTAAAAAAAAATTTCTACTACTTTCTTTTAATTTTAGACTATGATATATGAATGAATAATGTTATATACTTTATTTTGACTATCTATTTCTATTTGTATTTGTATGTGGTAATTTATTATTGGTTGTTTGAATAAATAAATTATTTTAAAAATAAGAGATATAAAATTAAATAAAATTTTAAAGAGTTAATTACACTCACATCCAAATTACACATATATAAATATTTTGGTACTAATATATAATTACACCCTTTCTATCCACAAAAATTAATAAAATATAAATAAAATTAACTTTAAATGAATATTGTATCATGTATTCAAAATTACAAATTCCATTATTACATTCATAAATTTATTAATTAAATAAAATTTTATTATTAGACAAAAGAGTTTAAATATATATTAATATAAAATATTTATTTATGTATAATGTACCATTATTTAAAAATGTGAGTGTAATTATTTCAATTTTAAAATTTAAATTTTATTATAAAAATAATTTTTATATTAAAAAATATCTATAAATATATAATTTCATATACTATATATATATATATAAATTTATGTCAAGAAATTAATTTTATACTACTATTGAACATTTGCTATGTGCTCAAGTACAAATCAAATACGGTAGGTTATTAATTAGGATGTATTATAGTTGGTGATTGATTGATTTTGATTGTTACCGACTTTCCAAAACTTGTTGACTCTTTCTATATTTGCCATTTGTAATATTCATAGTATCTTATTAATAAGGTCATTCGAAAAATTTTCTTTGGACTTCATAAATAAATGTGTGTGCATATTCATTTCCCTCAATGTAAATTTTCAGTTGGTAATGATTAGTCGGTATCAAATGCTGGGACAGATTACCTTTTGAATAGATAGAGTGGTCTAATGAAATTTTAGTATTAAAGTTTTAATTAAATAAATAAATTCCGATTTTACCAAATAATTTTATAGGTATATTTTATTCGGATTAGAGTTAATCACGGGTTTCTTTCCAATCAACATATTATAGGTCTATAATGAATCTTTATTGATATATCTCTACTTTTATATAAGTGCGAATACATTTTTACACGCATATTTCTTTGTTTCAATTTTCTTTTTCAAGTGAGTCCTTCTTCTACTACATTAATTGCCACTTTACCAGCACCATGTAAATCTGTAATACAGAATTTACACCTCCTCTGATTTCAACTCTTTCAAGAACAACTATGTGTCGTCTACCACACCTTACTCTTTGAAATTGCAGGTTATATTTGCTTGCGACATAAGAGCTATGTCGCCGGCAGCTACAGTGTCATGCCCATTTGAAGTCGTTGAATCCTTTGTTGGCGACATGACTTGCAACATAAGGGCTACGTTGCCAGAAACCTCAGTGAAGTGTTCTCTCTCTTCCTTCCTCGTTCAACTTCGTTTCTCTGATCTTCAACTTTCTATCCATATGATCTTGATTATCGTTCTTTAGCTGTTCAACTCAATTATTTGAAACATCTCAACAAATTCATCAAATAACATGATAATACTCTGGGTTCATCACAAAAGTTTAAGAATTAAAAGGGAAAATTCATATAAGTGAGAGACTTATCACTCCTCCATCTTCACTATTCTGTTTCAGGCCCGCCAAGAGAAAATCGTCAAAATTAAAATCCAAACCCAAAAAAATAATATCCATAACCAAATTGAAGATTTCACACCAAGCATTGTCATGGTTGAACTCCTCTATTATGGTTCAATTTTATTTTCAAATTAAAAGTCAGTTTTTAATTTTTTTTTCCCTTATTGGCATAGGTTCATTTGTATTTTATATAAGGGAAATTTTTTTAGACCATAAAAAATTTAAGTGTACTATTATAGGCATGTGTTTGAAAAGTTTGCAAAATAAAACTTGGTTTTCACACTATAGGTCATTCACAAATTGAGAGCGTAGTTCACAGACTTTAAGCTTAGTTCATGGAATTTGTGAATTGTAAAAATTCAGAGGTATATTTTTTAAAAGTTTGTTTTGGTATATTACTTAAAATAGGCTATTTTGAAGTTTAAAAAGCTCATTTAGAAGAATTTTCACTTGATATAATTTCTACCATCTCTTTCATGTTTCTCAGTTAAAAAAAATGTCTTTTGCTTTAAAACTACGTTTTTTTCTCTGTTCTTTTTAATTAGAAAGAACAAGCAAACTTTTGTTTTTATTCAAATGGATGTATTAATAAAGTGGTTTAAGTTCATAATCAATCAGAAGAAGCCTCAAACAAAAGAAGTAATAGCACCTAGAACCTTGTTAAGAGAGGAGGAAGACGAAAAAAAAAAAGAAAAGGGAAGAATGAGAAACTAGATTGCTGTTAAGTGGCGATTACGATTTTTTGGAAAGCCAGAAGAAAATTCACTTTAAATTTCCTTTTTTTAAAATAAATAAATAAATAATAAAAATAACTTTTGGAAGGAATTCAAAAAATATAACAATCATATATATTTTAATCGTGTAAGAAATTAAACTAATAAGAATTAAAATTTATTTTTTTTATTTTTATTTTAAAAATTAAAAGATTAATTGTGAAAAATTAAGACTACCTTCTATAAAGTGGAGGGAATAAGATGGATGGAAAATGTAGAGTAAATCTAACAATAACGATAGAAAAGTGATATTTTAGAGAAAAATAGAACTGAGCTAGTAAAATGGAGATAAAACCAAAAATTCGTGGGGATTTTTGGGATTATCCCATTGATTAAATATTTAGTTTTAGTCTATATTCTGCATTTGCAATTAAAGTTAACGGTTCAAGTAATAGTTTGAATGGCGGTAGTGGTTAGCGGTTCTATGGCATCAAAACCCCCATCCCAGTGTGACTCGAGACATGGGCCTAATACCATGACAACATTTACGGATTGTTCATTCCAATATGTACACATCCACACATTCATATACTTGATTCATACTTCATTTCATTCAAATAAGAGTACTAAGCTAATACAAAATTATAATAACTCTCAAATATTTCGATAAAGTTATTTGCATTATTACATTCGAATTCAAGTTAGCCATATGGCTCAATAAAACCTTAACTCATAATCATTACTCAAGGTTTATAAGAGTTAATGAAATAATAAATTTTACAAAATTGTGAAGGTAAAAACATGATAGTTTTAAAGTCATGTAATCATGAAAAGAAAATGCTTTGAAGGCATAGACGTCTTTTATACCTATACTTGATCATGATATTTAGGCACAATGACAAAGAATAAAGAAAAAGGAAAAAGTATATATGGGTAAGCTATCGATGCCTAGTTCCAAGTTCATGCCCTAATAGAGACATACAAGCATGCTTCTAACATATAAAGTAATTAAATGAGCACATAATGCATTTAAGGGACTCACTAACATTCACAAAGAATCATGAAAGCAATAAAATCATTTATCTCTATCATTCAATCACATAGAAGCATATATTACCATTCATTAGGTTCATTTCAATCAAGCGAGCCACTATTAGTCTTATGGAATGAAGTACAAGCAAGATTACTTATTTTGCAAGTAACGACAAAAGGCTACTCATATAATTTATGTCAATCTAACTATGTCCACTATAATTATGTACAAGTATTATAAAGGTCACTTCAGAAAAATAACAGGTCTAAATGGGTTCAAATAGTTTAAATTTAGAAATTCAAAGTTCGATTGATATGGGTCACAGGCGATCGATATACACGTCACCTAACTAGTAGTCTAGTTTTTTAAACATTAAAACTTGAAGGCATAGACAAGCTTGTGAGATTTTTGGAAAAATGGAGTATGTGACTTGCTTCGCGATTAGCTAGTCACCTAGCAAGTCATTTGGTTTTTAAAATTGAAGTTCCAGGGCTTCAAATAACTACACAATTAGCTAGTCGCCAAATAAGTCGTCTCGCAGGGTGATGTGAAAATTTAAAGAACATGCGACTAGTTAGGCGACACGCATGTCGCCTGACTAGTCATCCAGTTGTTAAAAATCTAGAAAATGTAGATTTTGAAGACAGTATTTATTCGACTTGCTCAGTTCCAAAATGCAATCAAATTACATACATACCATCCTTAATCATCAAATAATACAATCAAACAATTCAATCATCAAATGACCCAACCATTTAGGCTCACAACACTAAACAAGTAGCTTATCTAGCCAACTTGTTGCGAGAGCACCAATTTCACCAATTATGCAAGTTTGATTCATATCAAGATAACCATGCAATATTCATGCAACAGAACAAACCAATTTTTTTTAATAGGCATATCAAGGTTCCACAATACACTTATTATCAATTTTCATCATTAATCACTTTATAATCAAGTTTTATAACAATACTTATAAACCACTATAGAATCGAAAATATAAATCAATATGGACCGAAGTACTAGAATAGGCAAACCCATAACTGAACTAAAGATCTAGGACGATCCTAGAACCTGAAAGGTACATCAGATGAACCTTATTTAGATAGTCATCTTAGAACGGATATAACCGTAAATAGGACGGAGTTGTCACCCCGTATTGAATGACCAAGTATACATGACATAAGGAAAATCACAAACTAATGTGTCAAAGTACTTCTATTTCCATAGGCATGCCTTTCATTCCATCCATAAGCTAGTATAAGGGAATTAGATTTGTTACTAAACCTTCATTAGTCAAGTTATGGAATTATCGCCAAACCAATTACTCATATCATCACATTGCACATTCTTTCATCATTTCAAAACCCAACCAAGAGCATTACCATCATTAGGTCATTAACATCATCATGAACCATTCAATATTCACATAATTAATTCAACATATCAATCACATAGCTAAGTCATCGAGCCATGAAAACCATAATACACAAACATTATTAGCATAAATGAAAACATATATCATTCATATGGAAGATGACTTTATATTCTCCAAATATGCACCGTTATCAAGTACTGAGTCATCAAAATTCATTTCATCCATCAATTTACCAAATCAATATCCAACCACAATCAAGTAATTTTCATCATTTCAAGCCAATTTAGTCTATGTGAGACAAACATAGAGCCTAACATCAATTCTAATACATTTCCTAACCTATTACATACATTAAACAATCAAACATATATTAAGGGTGTAAAACAAAATTACAAACCATGTACCTTAACTACCAAGTAAGTTCTATTTCCTTCCCAAGTCTCCCTCCTGTGGGTCTCCTACAAACAAACCAAATACAAAAACCAACAGAAAACCAATTCAACATAACTCAAGAATTTTTCATAAGATCCATGGGCATCAAATACTAGAACCATTAGGGCAATTAACATCCTATACCTAATTGGAAGCAACTAACACTATTTTCATTTCTAATCAACATATAGAGATCCTAGAATCATTTAATAGCTAAACCCAGATCCATTTTTATATTCAAAACTCAAGCGAGAGAAAAATGGGTTACCTTAGTGAAATGTGAGCTCCACACACTTTAGAAACAACAAAGAGTAATAAATATACTTGTATTTTGTTGTTAGGGGTTATAAAATTGGGTTCTTGGCGAGTGTATGTGTTGCTTGAAGCTGAAGGGTTTTGGGAGCTTGAGAGAATATGTAAAAGAGGAGGTGAAGAGTTGTGTGGTGAGGTGGAGAAGAGAGTGAATAATGATCTAAATGAGGTGTGTGTAGGTGGAGTAATGAGTGTGTTTAGACACCTTATAAGCTTGCGCCAAAATTGGGCCCAATCTAATTTCTTACCGAAACACTTCTCCGGCGGTTTCATTCGTCCCCGAATATTCAATTTTAGCATTTTAAATAAAAAAGTCACTTCTGATTTTGAAATTTGATTTTTTTCCACTCAAAAAGTGTGAAATCATAATTTTTACAAAAATTAATGTTTTGACCAAAAAACTATTTTTTTTTCCATATTTTTAAATTAAATAGATTCTAAGTTTCCAGTTACACCTAATAGCCTCCAATTCTATTACTTAAAAGTTTTAAATCGCTCTTAATTATTCCTAAATGAAAATTTAAAAGTAAAAAAATTGTCAAAATAGCAAAAGAAAAATTTGATCTAAATTTTTGGACTTTAATACCTATTGCAATGAATATTTGATAACAACTATAGCACTTTAATTAACTGGTTGAAGTGAAAGTGAAAAAAGGATATTGTAAATATTTGATTTGCAATTATTAATGCTAAATATAATAGCATTTTCGAAAATATTTTAGTGGTATTTTGTTAGTACTTAAAAGACTGTAACACTATTTTAAAAAAAATATTTCAAACATTTATTTTTATAAAACGATACTGAAAACACTAAAATCTTATTCCAAGAGTTGACGTCGACCCAATTTTAATTTTATTTTTTAAAATGGTTATTACATACAAAATTACTAGCACATCTTGTCGTAACTTAATAGTAAATGGATCTTGTAGTATCTCTTTTTGTCTTCGGACTGTGCATGGGTCAAATAACCATGTCTATATTATAAAGTTTGTAAGCTATTTAAAAAAATACTAAAAATTTATTATAAAATAAATAATATTGAAAGTAAATAATATAATTAATTAATATAAAACATTGGTATAAACTATTTAAAAGTTAATTTAAATATTAAAAACTATTATAAAAGTTAGTGTATTTACTAAAATTTTTCAATTAGCTTTAGATTCAAAATGAGCTTTTAGAAAAAAAAATTACACATTTGGTCATAACATTTAACATTTATAACATTTACGATAACGTTTAGGATTGGACAGTGTTTATAACTTTCAACTCAAATGCTAATAATGTTTCACATTATTAATTAACTACATTATCATTTTTTCAATTTATTTATAATATATAGTTAATAATTTTATATCTAACTAATAATTCAAAATATTAAACTAATATCAAACACAATGCAATAACTGACCAAGTAGTTAGTTTAGAACTTAACTCAATAGCTAACTGCTATAACTATTTAAAATATTAATCTTATAGCTCCCGCAGCCGAAAAATATAATAAACTCATTTATTCATAAAAATAAACTCATTTATTCATAATATTTTATGAATTTGCTTGATTGTGTATCCACGTACCCATTTAATATTTATGTTGTCAAGATGTGTGGTGGCTAAACCCAAAGCCAAACATTCTAGCAAACAATTCCTACCTTACTGAGGTAAGACCACACCAAACTAATAGATTTTCTTATCAACCAACTCATAAGATTTGAAGGCTAAATTTATGGAACTTTCCATTATTATTTTTTTAAACCATGTATTATCCTTTTATATATTAGCAAATTTAATGGCTCCATAAAAACCTACAAACATCAACAGATAGTACTTCAATTCGGATCATGTCAATTAAGAGGATTCTATCAGCCACCTACCATCAAAGCTACTAGACTAGTTATGGTGACATCAAATGTTAATAGAGGATAAGATATTATTTAGAAATTCATATCCAATTTAAATCACATAAGCGTACTTCAATTTGTACTTTTTTTTTTTACTTCGTAGGTGGAATAGTGGCCAACATTAAGTTCAATCTAGCAACTAGTTAATAGTCAAGGTGATCAAGCTACCGAAGTGTAACTATCTCAAAATGCCACTGCAACATCACAACAACAATAGAGATTTTTCTTGAAGTCTAGAAAAAATATTTATTTATATG